>ML423465.1:211865-359448 GCA_005239525.1 Nicotiana knightiana
CTTAGGAGATGTTTTGAATATGAAATATCAATGTACCAAGAGATTGTCTCCTAATGCGAAAAGGTTGCAAACTGATCTGATTAATTGAATTCGAATTCAGCAAGGAAAGTAACAAAAGAAAGGAAGTTGAGTTTGGTTCGAATTGGTTCACCCAGGTAAAGTTGAACTGGAATTGGAAGACAAGCTCAACGACTGACTCTATAAATACTTGATGTATTTCTGCTGAAAATCAACACGCACAAAGCTGAAGTGAATCAAAGTCTGAAAGCAAAATTCCCAGAGTTAATTTTTGCTAGCAGAATCATTGTGCGATGCAAAGGATACAGTTCAACTAGAAGAACCAGTTTCATCAGATTGATTATTGAGTCTAGTTGATTGTAGTAGGAGTTTTTAATATTGTATCTTTCAGCTTGCATAGAAGCAATTGTAATAGGTACGTATTGATTAAGTTAGAGTTAACTTGAGGTGTGTAGAAATTAGCTAGGGGCTAGTTACTACAAAGGGATTAGAGTTAATCCTTAGGATTACAAAAGAGTTTATTTTGTAAGTCCGTTTGGCTCAGAGTTTTTAGTGATGAGTTGAGCAAATCTAACTGAGGAGTAGGTCGTGGTTTTTCCACCTTTTGAGCCAAGTGTTTTCCACGTCAAAATCTCTGTGTTTTTACTTTACTGCTTTTTATTATTCTGCAACAGTAGTAGTTGGATCACCAAGAAGAACCAGGTTCTTTTACTGAGACAATACTCGAAAATTGGGTACCACATAAAGTAACATATCTTCTTGTGTGGTATGGAAGTCTAAAACATCAGCCTCCCTCTCTCGGGCGACCCCTAGCTGACTATGCCCCACCTTGAGCTGGATGGATGAGTGGTGGAGCTTCTGGTGCTGGTGCCATCGGCCAAGTACTCTTCTGTGGAGCTCCACTTAACAACCTAGGGATCTCTCGTAATGTGACCAAAATATCCGCACTCGAAACAATTCCTCCTCTAACGGAACTGCTGCTCCTGCTGCCCAAAGGAACTACCCGTGAAAACCTGAGCTAACGAGGCATGGTGATAACTCTGCGCTGGTAGCGCATTGAATGACGACTAGCCCTACTGATAACTGTGTGACCCGTGGCCAGATGATGCACCACGATGAACTGGGCTAGCCGTATAAGCATGTCTGAATAGACGACCCCTACCGTGCTGGAACTGACCCACAGAAGGAACACCGCCAAAACCACCCTATCCATGAGGCCTCTTGGTCTCCCTCTCAACCCGTTCCTAACCGCAAACCATCTCAATCTGAGGATCAATGTCGACAACCTCATCAAAAGTAGCACCAAACACTCTCTCTCTGGTCATAAGCAATCGCAACTGAAAGGTGAGGCCATCTATGAACCTCCTGATCCTCTTTGTGTCTGTGGGAACCAACCTAATAGCATGTCGGGCCAACTCCGAGAACCTCATCTCATACTGTGTCACATACATATCACCCAGACGAAGCTGCTCAAACTGTCTGCGTAGCTCCTCTCTACGGGACTGAGGCAAGAACTTCTCCAGAAAGAGAACAGAGAACTACTGGCAGGTAAGGGGTGCTGCACCGACCGGCCTACGACTCTCGTAATCCTTGCACCAACTTAATGCATCCCCAGAGAACTGAAAAGCAGTAAACGGGACCCCACTGGTCTCTAGAATACCTGCTGTATGGAGTATCCTATGACACCTGTCAAAGAAACTCTATGCATCCTCTCCCTCTGCACCGCTGAAAGATGGTCTGGAGTCTCCCAAACCTCTCCAATCTACACTGCTTATCCTCAAGCATAGCAGGAACCACATAGTCCTGAGAAGCGGGAACCGGCTTGGCTGGTGGTGCCCCTGGTGTTTGGAGTCCCTGTATCACCTGCTCTGGTGTGCGGGCAGCAGGAGTCAGAGTGCCTCCCTCGGCTTGAGAAGTGGCTGCTGCCATTGAAACAGAGACCTCCTGAGAAAGGCCTGTGCATACAGTCAGAATTTGAGCTAACGCCTCTTGAAGGCCAGGAATCACGATGGGAACCGTTGGTGCCTGAGCTGGCCCAGGTGTTGCATCTACGACTGGGACCTGATCCTGATCTGGGGCAGTTGGTGGATCTGCAGGTACTTCCCC
This sequence comes from Nicotiana knightiana, assembly GCA_005239525.1. NCBI lineage: Eukaryota > Viridiplantae > Streptophyta > Magnoliopsida > Solanales > Solanaceae > Nicotiana > Nicotiana knightiana. The sequence goes on from ML423465.1 coordinate 213,990, forward strand.
GACTGCTGCACGAGCTAGACCTCTGCCCCTACCGTGGCCTCTACCGTGACCTCGGCCTCTCGCGGCCCTGGCTGGTGGTACTGGTGCCTGCCCATCCTGCCCAGTAGTACGAGTCCTCACCATCTGTGAGAGAATGAAATAATAGACATTTAGTTACCAGAGTCAACAGATTCGCATGACAAGAATTCAAGAATGTGAAGTTTTCCTAAGGGTTCTGCAGCCTCACGAATATAAGTACAGATGTCTTCGCACCAATCCACAAGACTCTACAAACCCTGCTCTTGACTCGTGAGACCTATGTAACCTAGGCTATGATACCTTTTTGTCACGACCAAAAACTCTAACCTAGGTGTCACCAAAAATCAGGGTGTCACCAAGTCATGAGCATCTAGATAGCTAGTCTAATAAAAATAGTGTCTAAGTATCAATACAGAAAAGAAGAAAAACATAGAAGGAGAGAAAAGGTTTGCGGACGGCGGCAGGTACCTCATAGTCTCTGACACTCGATCGTGCACGAACTCAACGACCTCCGTGACCGTGCACACCTGGATATGCACATGAAGTGTAGGGTGTAGCATGAGTACAATCAACTCAGGAAGTAGCAAAAATAAATAAAGAACTGAGAAGCAGTGACGAGCTATACAATACAGTTCATTTCATTAATTTTCAACAATGAAGATAGACATGAGTCAAACAAGTTGTATATTTACTAATCTCAAGTAAAACCAGTTATAGTATTTTCCGGAAGTTCAGAATAGTAGCATGAATCAGCTAAATGCAGCAACAAGGAAGACAAATGCAACCTCTCAGGGCACAGTAACTCGAGCTCTCAATAGCTCAACACTCGGCTCTCAGCCCTCAACACACACATGCAATAGGTACCTGCGCTCACTAGGGGTGTACAGACTCCGGAGGTGCTCCCACATTTCAAGCGCTATAATTCGCACGGACAACTCACGTGCTATCGTATCAATATCAAGATCCACACGGACAGCTCACATGCTATAGTATCATACAGAATCAGTACGGACAACTCACGTGCTAAGTATAAACATCATGATTCTCACGGACAACTCACTTGCTATGGTGTCTATACCTCACAAACAGGCCCTTGACCTCACTCCGTCATGAACCTCTCTAGTCTCACGACCCTCAATAATGAAAGGGAATCAACCCAAATCAGAATGCTATAATGTATCAACAGGGAATATCAGAGACTGAGGTATAATATACAAGAAATGCTACGACTGAGTACAATAATAATAAGCAGGAAGTTTCAACAAGTATCACCACCCCTGCGGGTCTCTACAACACCAATACATAGCCTAAGCATGATTTCTAACATGAAAGGCAATCAAATTGCTAGAAGACAAGGAAAACATGTAAGCAATAATATGTTATTTGACTTTATAGTCTCACACTCCCTTCACCTAGCATGTGCGTCACCTCCAAATAGTCACATCATACCAAATTCCGGGGTTTTACGCCCTCAAGACCAGATTTAAGACTGTTACTTACCTTAACTGCGCAGGATCCTACTCCAAAATGCCCTTGCCTCTCGAATCAGTCTCCAAAAATGACCCAAATCTAGTCACAAACAGTATGAGGTAATAAATATAGGCTAAAGGGATCAATTCCACAAAGAAAACATGAAATTCTACCCAAAAATCCGAAATCGATCCCACTGTGATGACCCAAGGGGTCATCTTGTGTTTTAGGAATTATTTCATGCTCATTGGACTTAAAAATCTTAAATTTATCCTCCTCGATATGTATGCGCAGTCCGGGCGTAATTCCAGAAAGCATTTATGTGAAAAATAGAAGAAATAATAATTTTTAAAATTTAAAATAATTTTTAGTTGACTTTGGTCAACGTTTTGAGTAAACGGACCCAGAACCGTGTTTTGACGGTCCCGGTGGGTCCTTAATAAAATATGGGACCAGGGCGTATGCCCGGAATCGAATCCCGAGGTCCCAAGCTCGATAAATGAATTTTTGATGAAAATTGTAAGACTGAAAATCCATAGAATTAAGAAAATTGATTATTGTTCGAACTCGTTGGTATCGGGCCCGTATTTTAGGTCCGGATCCCGATACAAGTCTATTATAACATATATGTCATGTCTGTGAAATTTGGTGGAAATCGGAGTTTATTTGACGTGATTCGGACGTCCGATTGAGAAGATAGTGAATTTGATATGTTCTTGAGGAATTCATGAGTTTTGAGGCTAAATTCTTAATTTTAGGTGTTATTTTAGCGATTTGATCGCACGAGCAAGTATGTATTTTTCGGATAGGCTACAGAGTGAGTTAGACTTCTAAATTTTCTGGCGTCTGCATTTTCTGGTGTCAGCCTAGGTTCGCATTTTCAACAATGTGATCGCATTTGGGAAGGCCATCAATCACATTTGCGATTAGAGTCTTGCATTTACGATGGGAACTTGGTAAGGCAATTCTTCGCATTTGCGACAGCAGCGGAAATGCGATGGGTTCGCATTTGCGACACCTTTCTCGCATTTGCGAGCTTCGATTGCGAAGCTCTAGTAATGCGACACCCGCAGTTGATAACCTGGGGTACTTAGACGGGATTTTCTCATTTTTCAATCTTTCAAAACACTCGTAAATCCTTTAGGCGATTTATCAAAGGCAATTTCTTCCCCAAATCATAGATAAGTGATTCTGAACTCAATCCTTTCAATCTTTCACTTCTTTTATCAAGATTTCAACCTAGAATCTAATATTTTCATGGTGGAATTGGGGGTTTTTGGGTAGAACTTAGGATTTTCAAATTTTGGGTATTTAGACCTCTAATTGAGGTCGGATTCCAAAACCAATTTTATATCCGGGCTCGGGGGTGAATGGGTAATCGGGTTTTGGTCCGAATATCGGGTTTTGACCAAGCGGGCCCGAGGTCGATTTTTGACATTTTGGGGAAAATATTGGGAAACTTATAATTATGCATTGGAGTTGGTTTCTTTAGCAATAATTGATGTTATTAAGTTGATATTGACTAGATACGAGTGGTCCGGAGGTGGAAAATAGAGGGAAAATGATAATTGAGCGTTGAGTTGGCCGTTATATTAAGGTAAGTGTTTGGTCTGACTTCGACTTTAGGGATTAGGAATCCCTGACTTAATTTCTATGTAAAATTTCACGTGTGTGGTGTATAGGTGAGGTGACTAGTACCTATGCGCCGCCAAATTACTTGTTTAGCCTGCTTCCTTCCCCGTTCCCAAATTCATTATCTTCATATCTTAATTGTTTCATGCTTATTGATGGTTCTGTGTCTACTTGATTTTGTTAGATATTGTTTTACTTATTTGAAAGTATTAGTTGTTCCTTAGTTTCATTGTGGCACATTAATGGTTAAGCTGGTTGTCAGTGTTTCATGGTACATTCCGGTTGGTCTCGATGTGTAGTAATAATTGGTGAAGTTCCCTAATTGTTTTGTTTTCCTTTTACATTGGTTTGAGGCATACATGTTTCGAAGGGTTTGAGCTAAATTGTGAAACATTTTTTCTTATATATGGCTGATGATTGTCTGGTGGGATCGGGATGCACGCCGCAACAAAGAGTAATAAGGGTGGACATGTGGGATCGGGTTGCACGCTGCAACAGGAAGAATAAGGGTGATATATTGTGGAGTAATAAGGGTGAATAGGTGGGATCGGGTTGCACGCTACAACAGGAGAAATAGGGTGAATGTTCATTTTGTTATTGATTATATGGTGGGATCGGGATACACGCCGCATCATTTAGTTGTTTATTTGCGCTGCTTCTACTGTGATTTCCTTCTGTAGCATTGAAACTTTCTTATGGATTGGTTATAGCTGAGTACTATCAAGATGATTGGGTTCCGTATCTATTTACTGCAAGTTACCGTTCTATTTTATTTCACACTTCCTTTTTGCTTTATTATAAACTGAATACATGTTATATTATAAATGCCCCGCTGTAGCTTCATCACTACCTCGTCGAGGTTAGGCTCGGCACTTACCAGTACATAGGGTCAGTTGTACTGATGCTACACTCTGCACTTCTGTGCAGATTTTGGAGCTGATTGTGGCTAATCGAGAGGTCGGTTGCAGCTATTCGTCTGGGAGACCCAAGGTAGTTATGCAGGCGCCCGTAGGCCCTGGCGTCCCCTCCTATGCCTTACATTTCTGTTTTTACTTCTCTTTCGAGACATATGCATTCTTCTTTCAAACTCATACTTGTAAATATTCATAGAATGTTCCTGAGTTGTGACACCAGTTTTTGGGTGGTAATAGTTTCGGTTTTATTAATATTACAATGATAATAAGTTAATTATGTACTTTCGCTTGTATTTCGTTGAGTTAGCTTGTTGAATTTTGTTTGCAAAAGAAAAAGTAACGGAAAAGGGTAAATAGAACTCTAACGTTGGCTTGCCTAGCGAGTGCGACATTAGGCGCCATCATGGTCCGGACGGTGAGAAATTCGGGTCGTGACACCCATATCTCAGAATCTGACAAAAGTCACAAAACTCAAAAGCCTATTCATTCACTATCCTAACCATACAAAATTTACTCAAATCCGATAACAAAATCCCATTCAAAACCTCAAAATTCTAACTCAAGAGTTCTTCCTCTTTTTCCCCAATTTCTCACCCCAAATCACAAATTAGATGATAAAATTAAAGATGTAATCATGGGATTTAACCAAAACCAAGTAAGGATCACTTAACCCAATCAACTCCACGAAAATCCCTTCAAGAATCGCCCAAATCCGTATTCTCTAGCTCAAAATGTGACAAATGGGTTCAAACCTTCGTTTTTGAAATTAATACTGTCTGCCCAGTGATCCTTAATCGCGATCGCGGAAATTTTCTCGCGATCGCGAAGAAGAAATAGACTGCCCCTCAACTTACCTTACGCGAATGCGGAGACATCCACGCGAACGCATACCACAACTTCCTCCAACCTACGTGATCGCGTCTCACCTCACGCGATTGCGAAGCACAAACGCGTGACACACGGTTGCCTCTTCTCCTCTTCGCGAACGCAGACCTCACATCGCATCCGCGATAGCCAGACTCACCAGCCTTTGCGATTGTGGGCCTCAACTGACAATTGCATAGAATAATTTCCCAGCTGCCCTCAATAGACCTACGCGATCGTATAAGGAAACCAGAAGAAATGCAGCAACAGATATCAATTATCACTCAAAAGCAAATAATGATCCGTTAACCACCCGAAACTCACCCGAGGCTATCGGTACCTCAACCAAACATGCCATCAAGTCATATTATCCAATACGAACATAGTCGAAACTTCGAATCACTTAAAACAACATCAAAGCACTGATTACACCCGTATTCAGTCCTAAAGAACTTCTAAACTTCCGAATTCCGCAAATGACGTCGAAACATATCAAATCACGTCCGATTGACCTCAAATTTTGCACACAAGTCATGAATGATACCAATAACCTACTCCAACTTCCGGAAATCCAATCTGACACCGATATCAAAATTTTCAATGCCGGCCAAAATCACCAAAATTCTAATTTTCGCTAATTCAAGCCTAATTCTATTACGGACCTCCAAATCACATTCCGGACGCACTCCTAAGTCCAAAATCACCTAACGGAGCTAACAGAACCATCAAAATTTAAATCCGAGGCCGTTTATACACAAGTTAACATCCGGTCGACTTTTCCAACTTAAGCTTCCAATTAAGAGACTAAGTGTCTCAATTCACTTCGAAATCACTCTGGACCTGTACGAACCACCCCCGTAAGACATAATACAATTGTAGATCGCAAAAGAAGAAGAAAATGGTAAAAACGGGGCTATGACTCTCTAAACGACCGGCCGAGTCGTTATAATTTTATACATACTAATACAATCCTTACTAGGTTTTAGTGGAAAATATTGCTATCTTTGGTATTTCCCTATGGCAGTAACCAGAAATTTCAATTCCAGTATACGCTACCATTATTCTTCCACATGGATTCGTGCTGCACCTACACTACTTTTTTATTTTTGAAGTTGTCACTTATAAATTATATAACGTGTTCATTTTTCATTTAACATGTAAATCAGTTGAATAGGATCGCCATTCATTAGTTTGGATTTGTAGTTTGTACTCCTTCAAATTTCAGGAAATTATCATACACAAGTTTTTTACTTTTATTTATACAATTTCAAAATTTTGTACAGATTGATATGGACACACGTGTAACGCACATGTCCAAAAATTAGTCTATATCTATATTATTATAAAATTACGAATAATTTATGCTAAATGTTGAACCACTAAAATATTCCTAAACATTGATCGATTTTTATGCCCTTAAATATTTGTATAATTTAAGAATCTAATAGCAAATTACTAATAATGGAATTCTTTTTCAATTTAAACTACACATATTGTTGACCCTACAACATCAATTCTACTTGAATAAGAGAAGCACGTCCATAATTTCTGAAAAAATGACGTTGTATAGCCGCTGTAAAAATAATAGCCGAAAAAATGTATAAAATTTATATATCTTTTCTATAATAGCCGAAATAATCATTCTATTTATTTATACAAAAATTATACAAGTTTTATATACTTTTTTGCCTATTAAATATAAATAGTTTCTGGCGCGGGCTAAAAGTGATAATATCCCGTCATTTTTGTTGTTCCTAATTACAATTCTCTATAACAAGCACGTACTTTAAGAAAAATTTAGTACTATGCTCTAAAGACATCTATAACATTTTAAACAAATTGAAAAATTCTTACTATCCTTTAAAGTTAATAAAACTAAATTATATGATATATTATGTGTTCCTAAGTATGAGGAGTTGTTACATAATAAATTGAGTTAATTTTTAAAACATTAAATAATATAAATATAATTAAAATATAATCTTCTAAAATAAAACATCTACTTTTAAATGATAAAAAAATGAATATAAAGATAAGTTTATAAAGCTAAGTTTATATGAATATTTTATTTTACATGATAATAAAGTGGTTCAAATAAAACAAATGAGATTGTTCTCTTTAATTTATTTATTTTACCTCAGTATGAGTATTCAATTCTTTTAAAAATTTCTCAAAGAAAATCGATGTATAGATGTTACATTGTTTCCTAGAACAAGTTCGTTCAAGTCTTCTATATATCGAAGTTTAACAAAATATTTTTTTATTGATTTATTTTCATTAGATGCTCAAGTGCCATAAATTGTTTCCAAATCAATGTTACATCAATTTATACAAAAATAAAAGGCAAAATATTTAGAATATTAATATTAACGTATCATGCGTGATGATTGGTTAAGAACTGTGATGACCCAAAAGGCCATCCCGTATATTTCTAGCTAATTTTGTATTCTGAGGTCGTGAAAATCTCATTCTATCATCCCGTATATTTCTAGCTAATTCTGTATTCTGAGGTCGTGAAAACCTCCTTCTATCTCACCTCGATTTGCATGCACAGCCCGGGCGTGTAGCAGGCAATCCTTTATGTGAAAAACTGATAAAAATGATAATTTTGTATTAAAAATTTGAATAAAGTTGACTTCGGTCAACGTTTTTGGTAAACAGACTCGGACACGTGATTTGACAGTCCCGGAGGGTCCGTAGAAAATATGGAACTTGGGCATATGCCCGGAATCAAATTCCGAGGTCCCAAGTCTGAGAAATAAATTTTTTAAATAAAATTATTTTCTGAAAACTATAAAGGTTTTTTAAAATTAAATTTGAGGTGAAACCTGTGATATCGGGCCCGTATCATGGTTCCGGAGCGCGGTACAGGTTCAATATGACTTATATGTGTTATCTGTAAAATTTGGTAAGAAACTGACTTAGTTTGACGTGATTCGGACCTTAAATGCACAATTTTATGTTCAAAGAAGTTTTGAGAAAATTTCATTGATTTTGAGGTTTAATTCGATGTTTATGATGTTATTTTGGTGATTTGATTACACGAAAAGTCTGTAGGATGTTGTAGAGGTTGTCTGCATATATGGTTTTGAGCCCCGAGGGCTCGGGTGTGCTTCAGATAGGTTTCACGTTGATTTTCCTCATTTTTCCACTGATGTTATATGTATGTTGTCCCTCCCTTCTATGCGATCGCATAGGCTTAGTCGCGATCGCATAGTGTCTATTTGAAATGCCAAGTTTTCTTTTATGCGTTCGCCATTTCATGTACGCGATCGCGGAGGACAGTCCTTTTCTTAAACGCGATCACACACCCTCCACCACGACCGCGTAGGGTAGTCCCAGGCCCGGCGTCCGTTTTCCCTTATGCGATCGCATTACCTAACTCGCGATCGCGTAACACACTGGACATCAACCCTTTTTTCTCCCTTATGTGCGATCACATCCGTGGTCCTGCAATCGCATAGAACACTTTGGGTCCAGCAAAATATTTCTTCAACGCGATCGCATGTATACTCCAGCGATCGCAATTCACAAAAATATCAGGGCATAACAGTTTATAATCTCAAAAATCGGGGTTTCACCATTTTTGACATATTTTGACTTTGAGAACTCGGTTTTGGGCGATTCTTTGAGGATTTTTCACACAAATTGAATGGGTAAGTGTTATTCCACTAGAATTAATTATATTTCATTAATTAGTTCTAGTTTTTATCATTTAATTTGTGTTTTGGGTTGAGGGAATTGTGGGTTTTGAAAGAAAATTTCTAAAAATGTAAAAAATCATGTTTTGAAGGACCAAATGGTATCGGAATTTGATAAATTTAGTATGGGTGAACTCGTATCGGAATGGGTAATCGGAATATGTAAAATTTTCCGGATTCAAAGATGCGGGCCCGAGGGTCGACTTTTGGATCGATTTTTATAATATTATAAAGATTGACACTTTATTATTCGGAATAGTTCCTTATACCTTTTATATGTATTTTGAAGTACTTTTAGTTGATTTTGAGCCGTTCGGAGGCCTTACCGCCCGAGAAGTATCTTGCCTAACCTTGTGTGGGGGAACTACCCCTTAGGATTGAGTCTTCTATGTTGATTGTAGTCCGCGTACGCGAGGTGACGAGTAGGTACTCGGACTTATTTACAAATAGATTGCCCTTTAGGGATTTTAGGTCCTTATGTTCCCCATGTATGAATTGAAATTGTTATATCTGAATTCCTGGCTTCTAGTTTCATCTCTTCCTGCTCAAATTAGAAGTACTTGCCTAGCATTACTTGTTTCTTATTTCATCTTAATTGACTTAAATGAAGACTTTGACTTTCCTACCATTATACTATATCTTTCTTCATACACTCCCTATGTGACTAAAACTAGTATAATCTCGCCCTATAATTGTCTAACAAGTAATTGGATTATCTGTACGTTAGTGTCAGGGATGCCTGTGATTCGTACTTTGTGATTTAAATGATTTCCCCTTAAGTACTACTTAGGTTTAATTGATGACCGCCCATGTTGATGGTATTTCTTTGATGCTGCCTATTTACTGAGCATTTGTTCAAGATGAGTATATTCGGTGAAGCTAATTGTCTAAGTGAGATTGGTTATAGCTGATTCCCTTGCCGGGATGATTTGGTTTCTTGGTTGCGAACTTGAATATATAGAATCGTTCCCCTCGTTATGTTGCTTCTCTTAGTGCTTGGCATTCCTTTCAGTGGCTACTTCTTATGAATGAGTTTTTACCATTTTTGTGATTTAAGTCTGTGTATTGATTTGCTCATCGCACTTTTCATTCGGTCTTGTTTGCTTTTGCCCCTGTTGTGGCAATGTATGTTGTTTCTGTCGCATTCTGATTGTTTTCTTTAGTGAATGCATTGCATATTTAAATTGGTACTACGGACCGAGATCCGAGAACTTTCCCCCTGTACTGTTTTGCATATTTAAATTGGGACTACGGACCGAGATCTGGGAGCTTTCCCCCTGCATTGCATTGCATATGTAATTTGGGACTACGGACGGAGATCCGGGAGCTTTCCCCCTGTAATGCATCGCATATTTAAATTGGGACTACGGACGAGATTCCGGGAGCTTTCCCCCTGTACTGCATTGCATGACAAATTCTGAGTTACGGACTGAGTTCCGGTGGTTTTATCATTAAGGAGATGTGGATCGAAAGATATATATATATATATATATATATATATATATATATATATATTGAAAAGTATAGCTGAAAAGCAATTATCTCCAGGAAAAGTTATGTCTGAAGGACTTCTATTTCGAAAGTATATTTGAAAAGTATTTGTCTTGCAGAAAAATGATATTTGAAAGAGCAGTATTTGGGAAAGTATATTTAAACACCACGTATTTTGATGATAATTGAAAGAGCAATATTTGGGAAAGTATATATTGAACACCACGTATTTTGAAGGGACTATGTTTTAAAGATTTCTCTTTATAAAAATATATATATATACATTCAGAGAAAGTATGTTTCAAAGAAGAAATTTCTTGATTCCGAAATGATTATATCTTTAAAGCTTTCGAAATAAACTCACGATTTAAAGGTTTTCACTCGAAGGTTTGACCAGCTTTATTGAGTTTATTGGCTAAGGCCTGACGTGAATAAATGATGCAGCGCTGAGTTGCTAGTGTTTTATTGGGTTGTGATTCCCGATATTTGGCTTGCATTCTTTCCTTTCTCTTTGCGTATTTCTATTATGCTGTCCGTTAATCGTAATTATTGAATTTTCTTCCGTATTATTTGATCGTACCGTTAATTATATCAAAAAATATTTAGATAGATATTATGTTTCGGTCATTTATACATTTATGTCTTTTTACTTATTAGACCAGTGGTGTCTTGACTAGTCCTCGTCACTACTTCACCGAGGTTAGTCTTGATACTTACTGGGCACCGCTGTGGTGTGCTCATACTACACTTCTGCGCATTTTTGTGTGCAGATCCAAGTAATTGATTTTATTAGCTTCTTGGATCATTGATGAGGAGACTCAAGGTAAACCTGCTACTGCGTTCGCAGGTTTCGGAGTCACCTTCCTGTTTATTTCAACTGTACTAATTTATTCCTAGGCAGTTGTATTAGATTTGGTAGAAAGATGTCGTAGAGCTTATAACTTGTATTTACTGGGTTTTGGGAAATTGTAAACTCTATCAAGATTTCTATATCGAGACTGTTATAATTCCTTTATTATTGTTGTTGTTCAGTGGAAATATTAGGCTTACCAAGTCCCTAAGACTAGGTGCCATCACGATACCCAACGGAGGGAAATTTGGGTCGTGACAAGTTGGTATGAGAGCTCTAGGTTCATAGGTGCTACGACTCATAAGCGAGTTCAGCAGAGTCTTGAGGATCGGTACGGAGACATCTGTACTTATCTTCGAGAGGCTACGGAACTATTAGGACAATTTCACTTCCTTTATTCCTATCGTGCGAGTTTATTGATCTTGAAGTTTGAAATTATCGTTCCATTCTCTCACCGATGGTGAGGACACGAGCGGCGGTTCTTGATGATGTTACCCCGAAGAAAATGTCGCAAAGGTCAAAGACAGAGGCCGACGAGGAGCACGTGCCGCAGTTAATATGCCTACCAGAGCAGTCGTTGATAAGTCGCCAGTAGTTCTAGTTTGGGGATAGGTATTGGGGGTGCCTGTTGCTACCCCAGACTTCAGGAGACCTGAGCACAATATTTGAGTATAATTGGTACATTGACTCAGGCAGGATTGATTCTAGCGCACCAGTTGCTTCACAGATCAGGGGAGGAATTCAGACTCCCACCATCTACACTCCAGAGCAGCGAGATCATATTGGTCAGGTTCCAGTTGTTATGGCAGTACGACATGTGGTTTCAATTCAGCCCGTGGTAAGGGCAGTAGCATCGGAGGAATAATACCTTGTACTTGAGAGGTACAGGAAGTACCACCCTTCTATCTTTCAGTGGATTGGCGGCATATGGTGCCTCGGGTTTCCTGGGGGAGTGTCACTATATTTTTGCATTTCGGGTGTTGTGGAGAAGAGCGGGATTGTTTTTGTCACATCTCAGGTTCAGAGTAGTGGGTTGACCAGTGGTGGTGGCATATGAGTTGGGGTAACCTAGCCGATTTAGCTTCACTATCATGGATTCAGTTTTCGGAGATGTTTTGAGGGAGGTTGCACCTCAGTTCCTTGGAATGTTCGGCGTGCGGAGTTTGAGCAGTTGTGTCGGGGCGCCATGTCACTATCGGAGTATGCCGTTAGATTCAGTGAGTTGGCCAGACATGCACCTCGTTTGGTTGCTTCAGTTAGGAGATGAGTCCGTAGAGTCATTGAGAGATTCAGACATGATATTCGGTTCAGCGAGACTCGAGAGTTAGAGTAGGATGCCTCATTTCAGCAGGTAGTGGGGATCGCTCGCCGGTTAAGGAGCATGTGGGACCGGGAGCGAGAGGTCAGACGAGATCGGGAGAGAGAGTTTTGGGAGGCGAGGAGGCCTCGTAGACCGGAGTAATCTACTTTTCCTTATTATGGAACCAAGGTACGTCATGGTAGAGAATTTTGGGTCAACCAGTTCAGTTTGCATTACCAGCTTCGCATGGGGGATTTTCAGGTACTCATGGGTCTCAGAGGATCCATATTCTATGTTTTCCACAGCCACATCGGTAGAGAGATTGTTTTCAGTGTGGAGATGTTAGCCACAGGGTGAGAGATTGTTGCAGGATTCAGGTAGGAGTGTTATAGCAGGGTATTCAGCTGGGTAGAGGGCGCCCAAGAGGGGGAGGCCCGACCCATTGATGTGTTTCATATAGTAGGCTAGAGCCGTTGTGCCAGGTGTTATCACACAAATATGTTTTGATGTGTTACAGAGGGGCACAAATTGTATTTCATTATAGTTCTGTTGGTCAAGACGAGTCCCCCATATTTGTTGTTTCATTTATGAGTGAGTTCTGTGTTTTGCACTCTATTTTGTGTTTGCTCCTGTTGGGCGATTCTATGAGTAGTAGTCTGTGTCTATCATTGTTTATTTCATTCTTGATAGTGGTGAAACTGGAAGTGAGTCCTTGTTGTTCTTCGTGGTAATCTTTATGTGATTTTCCTGAGTAATTTGTTTGCGAGTTGTGATTTGATACTCCATCGAGATGTGAGATAAGCTAGCGTTATGATTTTATCAGCTGAGATGAACTAGTGGAGGAATTTCAATTGGTATGATATATTTTCGGTATGTGACTCAGAGTTGAGGGCGAGGTCCTCGTGATAATTGTGATTCGATATGTTTGGACCGGGCTGAGTAACGTGGTGGAATTTTATCAGGATGGACTCCTTGTGATTTGTTCATATGCTTTGCTTCTTCCTTGTTATATTGCTTTTGGTAAGTCAGTATTGATAGAGTGTTATGCCTATGGGCTTGTTTGATAGTCCCTTTATATGCTTCTATTTTCATATTCAGCCATTTCGTTATGTGTTTTTCTTAGTTTAGTTTGCGAGATGTGTGCCCGGTGGTGTTAGTTGTGGCTTGGTGATTCGGGTGTTTAATAATGAAGTTTTCGTGTTCATTGCATCATTATCAGTATTATGGGGTTTGGAAGCAGAGTTCTTCCATATGTGGGACTAATTGCCAATGTTGAGATGATTTCGGGCAGTTATTGTGATCAAAAGTGCTATTGAGCCTATGTGTGATGTGCTATGTTGTGTGGTCATGCCTTATGGATGTAGACCTGAGTTGATGCAGCTGGTTGAGGATAATGCCGGATATGGATTTAGAATTGGGTCTTTTGAAAATGAGTAGAAGGTGAGGAATTGAGGTATGAGGCTTATCGATGGTGATGAGAAGGCTATATTTCAGTTGTGATGGTGTCATCGGGCTTATGTAGGTTGGGGTGACGTGGGATCACCCACGTGTGTGTGTTGGAAGTGCGCAATCAATGATTGGATGAGTTCAAGTGAATCTTGGCACGTTCGAAGACGAACGTTTGTTTAAGAGGGGGAGGTTGTGATGACCCAAAAGGTCATCCCGTATATTTCTAGCTAATTTTGTGTTCCGAAGTCGTGAAAACCCCTTCTATCTCACCTCGATTTGCATGTGCAGCCCGGGCATGTAGTCGGGAAGCCTTTATGTGAAAAACTGATAAAAATAAAAATTTTGTATTAGAAATTTGAATAAAGTTGACTTCGGTCAACGTTTTTGGTAAATGGACCCGGACCCATGATTTAATGTTCCCGGAGGGTCCGTAGGAAAATATGGGACTTAGGCGTATGTCCAGAATCGAATTCTGAGGTCCCAAGTCCGAGAAATGAATTTTTTAAAGAAAATTATTTTTTGAAAAATATAAAGATTTTTGAAAATGAAATTTGAGATAAAACCTATGATATCGGGCATGTATCATGGTTTCGGATCCCGGTACAGGTTTGATATGACTTATATGTGTTATCTGTGAAATTTGGTAAGAAACAGACTTAGTTTGACTTGATTCGGACCTTAAATGCAAAATTTGATGTTTAAAGAAGTTTTAAGAAAATTTCGTTGATTTTGAGGTTTAATTCGATGTTTATGATGTTATTTTGGTGATTTGATTACGCGAATAAGTCTGTAGGATGTTGTAGAGGTTGTGTGCATATATGGTTTTGAGCCCCTAGGGCTCGGGTGTGTTTCAGATAGGTTTTGGGTTAATTTTCCTCATTTTTCCACTGTTGTTATATGTTTGTTGTCCCTCCCTTCTATGCGATCGCATAGGCTTAGTCGCGATCGCATAGTGTCTATTTGAAATGCCCAGTTTTCTTCTATGCATTCGCCATTTCATGTACGCAATCGCGGAGGCCAGTCCTTTTCTTAAGCGCGATCGCACACCCTCCACCGCGACCGCGTAGGTTAGTCCTAGGCACATCGTCCGTTTCCCTTATGCGATCACATTACCTAACTCGCGATCGCGTAACACACTGGACAACAACCCTTTTTTCTCCCTTATATGCGATCGCATCCGTGGTCCTGTGATCGCGTAGAACGCTTTGGGTCCAGCAAAATATTTATTCTACGTGATCGCATGTATACTCTCGCGATCGCAATTCACAAAAATATCTGGGCAGAACAGTTTATAATCTCAAAAACCAGGGTTTCACCATTTTTGACATATTTTGACTTCTAGAACTCGGTTTTGGGCGATTCTTTGAGGGTTTTTCACACAAATCGAATGGGTAAGTGTTCTTCCACTAGAATTAATTATATTTCATGAATTAGTTCTTGTTTTTAACATTTAATTTGTGTTTTGGGTTGAGGGAATTGTGGGTTTTGAAAGAAAATTTCTAAAGTGAAAAAAAATCATGTTTTGAAGGACCAAATGGTATCGGAATTTGATAAATTTAGTAAGGGTGAAATCGTATCGGAATGCGTAATCGGAATTTATAAAATTTGTCGGGTTCCGAGGTGCGGGCCTAGGGGTCGACTTTTGGGTCGAATTTTATAATATTGTAAAGATTGAGACTTTATTATTCGGAATAGTTCCTTATACGTTTTATATGTATTTTGAAGTTGTTTTAATTGATTTTGAGTCGTCTGGAGGCCTACCCGCCCGTGACGTATCTTGCCTAACATTGTGGGGGGGAACTACCCTTTAGGATTGAGTCTTCTATGTTGATTGTACTCCGCGTACGCGGGGTGACGAGTGCGTACTCGGACTTATTTGCAAATAGATTGCCCTTTAGGGATTTTAGGTCCTTATGTTCCCCGTGTATGAATTGAAATTGTTATATCTGAATTCATGGTTTCTAGTTTCATCTCTTCCTACTCAAATTAGAAGTACTTGCCTAGCATTCCTTGTTTCTTATTTGATCTTAATTGACTTAAATGAACACTTTGACTTTCCTACCGTTATATTATATCTTTCTTCATACACTCCCTATGTGACTAAAACTAGTATAATCTCGCCCTATAATTGTCTAACAAGTAATTGAAATATCTATACCTTGGTGTCAAGCGTGTACGTGAGTCGTACTTTGTGATTTAAATGATTTCCCCTTAAGTACTACTTAGGTTTAATTGGTGACCGCCCATGTTGATGGTATTTCTTTGATGCTGCCTATTTACTGAGCATTTGTTCAAGCTGAGTATATTCAGTGAAGCTAATTGTCTAAGTGAGATTGGTTATAGCTGATTCCCTTGCCGGGATGATTTTGTTTCTTGGTTGTGAACTTGAATATATAGAATCGTTGCTATATTTGCCTTGTTTTCCCCTCGTTGCTTTTTTGCCTGTTGTCGCAATGTATGTTGTTTCTGTCGCATTCTAGTTGTTTTCCTCTATGACTGCATTGCATATTTAAATTGGAAATACGGACCGAGATCCGGGAGCTTTCCCTATGTACTGCATCGCATATTTAAATTGTGACTACAGATGAAATTTTGGGAGCTTTCCCCCTGTACTGCATTGCATGACAAATTCTGAGTTACGGACAGAGTTCCGGTGGTTTTATCATTGAGGAGATGTGGATCAAAAGATATATATTGAAAAGTATAGCTGAAAAGCAATTATCTATAGGAAAAGTTATGCCTGAAGGACTTCTATTTCGAAAGTATATTTGAAAAGTATTTGTCTTGTACCAAAAAAAATGATATTTGAAAGAGCAGTATTTGGGAAAGTATATTTGAACACCACGTATTTTGATGATATTTGAAAGAGTAGTATTTGGGAAAGTATATATTGAACACCACATATTTTGAAGGGACTATGTTTTAAAGATTTCTCTTTATAAAAATATATAAATATACATTCAGAGAAACTATGTTTCAAAGAAGAAATTTATCTATTCCGAAATGATTATATATTTAAAGCTTTGGAAATAAACTTATGATTTAAAGGTTTTCACTCGAAGGTTTGACCAACTTTATTTAGTTTATTGGCTAAGGCCTGACGTGAATAAATTGATGCAGTGCTGAGTTGCTAGTGCTTTATTGGGTTGTGATTCCTGACATTTGGCTTGCATTCTTTCCTTTCTCTTTGCGTATTTCTATTATGTTGTCCGTTGATCGTAATTATTGAATTTTCTTCCGTATTATTCGATCGTACCGTTAATTATATCAAAAAATCTTTAGATATTCGGTCATTTGTACATTTATGTCTTTTTACTTATTAGACCAGTGGTGTCTTGACTAGTCCTCATAACTACTTCACCGAAGTTAGTCTTGATACTTATTGGGAACTGTTGTGGTGTGCTCATACTACACTTCTGCACATTTTTGTGTGCAGATCCAGGTAATTGTTGTTATTAGCTGCGTGGATTGTTGATGAGGAGACTCAAGGTAAAACTGTTGCTGCGTTCGCAGGCTTCGGAGTCACCTTCCTAATTATTTCAAATGTACTTATTTATTCCTAGACAATTGTATTTAGATTTGGTAGAAAGATGTCGTAGAGCTTATGACTTGTATTTACCGGGTTTTGGAAAATTGTAAACTCTATGAAGATATCTATATCGAGACTGTTATAATTCCTTTATTATTGTTGTTGTTCAGTGGAAATGTTAGGCTTACCTAGTCCCTAAGACTAGGTGCCATCACGATACCCAAGCGTGTACGTGAGTCGTACTTTGTGATTTAAATGATTTCCCCTTAAGTAATACTTAGGTTTAATTGATGACCGCCCATGTTGATGGTATTTCTTTGATGCTGCCTATTTACTGAGCATTTGTTCAAGCTGAGTATATTCGGTGAAGCTAATTGTCTAAGTGAGATTGGTTATAGGTGATTCCCTTGCCGGGATGATTTTGTTTCTTGGTTGCGAACTTGAATATATAGAATCGTTGCTATATTTTCCTTGTTTTCCCCTCGTTGCTTTTTTGCCTGTTGTCGCAATGTATGTTGTTTCTGTCGCATTCTAGTTGTTTTCCTCTGTGACTGCATTGCATATTTAAATTGGGAATACGGACCGAGATCTGGGAGCTTTCCCGCTTTACTGCATTGCATATTTGAATTGGGACTACGGACCGAGATCCGGGAGCTTTCCCCATGTACTGCATCGCATATTTAAATTGTGACTACAGATGAAATTTTGGGAGCTTTCCCCCTGTACTGCATTGCATGACAAATTCTGAGTTACGGACAGAGTTCCGGTGGTTTTATCATTGAGGAGATGTGGATCAAAAGATATATATTGAAAAGTATAGCTGAAAAGCAATTATCTATAGGAAAAGTTATGCCTGAAGGACTTCTATTTCGAAAGTATATTTGAAAAGTATTTGTCTTGTACCAAAAAAAATGATATTTGAAAGAGCAGTATTTGGGAAAGTATATTTGAACACCACGTATTTTGATGATATTTGAAAGAGTAGTATTTGGGAAAGTATATATGATATGTTGTCCGTTGATCGTAATTATTGAATTTTCTTCCGTATTATTCGATCGTACCGTTAATTATATCAAAAAATCTTTAGATATTCGGTCATTTGTACATTTATGTCTTTTTACTTATTAGACCAGTGGTGTCTTGACTAGTCCTCATAACTACTTCACCGAAGTTAGTCTTGATACTTATTGGGCACTGTTGTGGTGTGCTCATACTACACTTCTGCGCATTTTTGTGTGCAGATCCAGGTAATTGTTGTTATTAGCTGCGCGGATCGTTGATGAGGAGACTCAAGGTAAAACTGTTGCTGCGTTCGCAGGCTTCGGAGTCACCTTCCTAATTATTTCAAATGTACTTATTTATTCCTAGACAATTGTATTTAGATTTGGTAGAAAGATGTCGTAGAGATTATGACTTGTATTTACCGGGTTTTGGAAAATTGTAAACTCTATCAAGATATCTATATCGAGACTGTTATAATTCCTTTATTATTGTTGTTGTTCAGTGGAAATGTTAGGCTTACCTAGTCCCTAAGACTAGGTGCCATCACGAAACCCAACGGAGGGAAATTTGTGTGATGACCCAAAACGTCATCCCCTGTAATTTTAGCTAAATCTGTATTCTGAGGCAGTGAAAACCTCCTTATATCTCACCTCGATTTGCATGCGCAGCCCGGGCGTATAGCCGAGAAGCCGTTATGTGAAAAACTAATAAAAATGATATTTTTGTGTTGAAATTTGAATAAAGTTGGCTTTGATTAACATTTTTAATAAACGGACCCGGACCCAGACCCAGATCAGTGATTTGACGGTCCCGGAGGGCCCGTAGGAAAATATGGGACTTGGCGTATGCCCGGAATCGAATTCCGAGGTCCCGAGTCCGAGAAATGACTTTTTGAAGAAAATTGTATTTTGAAAAATATAAAGATTTTTAAAAATGAGATTTGATGTGAAACCTGTGAAACCGGGCCCATATTATGGTTCCGGAGCCCCGAACAGGTTCAATATGTTTTATATGTGTTATCTGTGAAATTTGGTGGGAAACGGACTTAGTTTGACGCGATTCGGACCGAAATGGAAAATTTAGAAGTTTTGGAAATTTAAAAGAATTTCATTGATTTTGAGGTTTAATTCGATGTTTATGATGTTATTTTGGTATTTTGATGACTTGAATAAGTCCGTAGGATGTTTTTGAGGTTGTGTGCATATTTGATTTTGAGCCCCGAGGGCTCGGGTAAGTTTCGGGTAGGTGTTGGAGTGCAAAAACATAGAAAATCTGGTGTAAATCTCATTTTCTAGTGTTTAACACTATGCGATCGCATAGGTGCATTCGCGATCGCATAGCAGTGTGAGTGGGGTAGGAGACTGTTGCACTATGCGATCGCATAGGTGTAGTTGCGATCGCATAGGAGGATAGGATAGCCGGAGGGGGACTGGGTAGTTGTACTATGCGATCGTAATTAGGCATCCGCGATCGCGAAGTCTGGAATCCTGATCACTATGCAATCGCATTCCCATCCCCGCGATCGCATAGGTTTAAATCGACCACTCATTTTTAAAGTCTAAAAATAGAACCCATTACGGGATTAGACCCAAGTTTCATAATTTCTTCTTCTCCACTTCATCTTGGGCGATTTTTGCAAGAAAACTTCACCACAACTTCATAGGTATGTAAGCCTAGACTCATTTCCTTCAATAATTATCAACACCCATTAGATTTCTAGGCCTAAAACAGGAGTTTAAGGGTATAAAATTAGGGATTTGGGTAGAGTTAGGGCTTTTTGATTATTTGGGAATTTGACCTTGTTTTGGGGTCAGATTTCAAAACAAATTACATATTCGGGCTCGTGGGGGAATGGGTGATCGGGTTTTGGTCTGAAACTCGTATTTGGACCAAGCGGGCCCGGGGTCGATTTTTGGAATTTTGGAAAGAAAGTTGGGAATTCTATAGTTAAGCATTGGAATTGAATTATTAAGAATTTATTGATGTTATTGATTCAATTATGTCTAGATACGATTGTTTCGGAGTCGGGTTCGAAAGGAAAAGCGGTGCTAGAGGCTTGATTTGGATTCTAGGAGTCGAGGTAAGTATTTGGCCTAACCTTAGCTTGAGGGAATAGGTATTGAGTCCTAATTGCTATGTGTTTATTCCATGTTCAACGTATAGGTGAGGTAACGAGTACCTATATGTTGTTGTCGAGCATGACCGTGGGTCAGATATTTGCAATTTTATGATATTAATTGGATTTTACTGTGTTTACGGATTTGGTATACATTGTTAGCTATTCATTTGATGGAGATTCTTTGTTATGAGTATTGTTGAGTAGTTGATCGGTTGGGGAACTTTATGTTGGATTATATACCTGTGTAGGATTGGTTATAGCTGTGTCCCTTGCCGGGACGGTATTATTCTTGTTGATTTTTCCGTGTATTTAAGGTTTCTTATTGTTGATTTCATGCCAACTGTTGTTTTCATATTATTTATGCACGAGGGGACATTCCTTGCCGAGTGATTGTGAGGTTATGCACGAGGGGACATTTTGTGCCGAGTGATTATTTATTTATTGCACGAGGGGATATTCCGTGCCGAGTGTTTGTGAGGTTATGCACAAGGGGACATTCCGTGCCGAGTTTTTATTTATTTATTGCACGAGGGGACATTCCCTGCTGAGTGATTATTTATTTATTGATGAGGGAACATTCTGTGCCGAGTGATTGTGATGTTATGCACGAGGGGAAATTCCGTGCCAAGTGATTATTTATTTATTGTACGAGGGGACATTATGTGCCGAGTGTTTTTGGTGAGGTTATACCATGAGGGGACATTCTGTGCCGAGTGTTTTTGGTGAGGTTATACAATGAGGGGACATGCCGTGCCGTTTCTATTTATTTACTTGTTCAGAGTTGTTAATTCCTGCTGTTATTTATACTCTTCAGTTGTTATCGTACTCTTTCATTTCAGTAAATTGTTGCCCCTTTTCCCCAGCATGTTAGCTCCATTTTTGTGCTTATTTGTTATTTCTTGTCATTACTTCTTTATTACATTATTGAACTGTACATGTATTCGTTATTTGACGTGTCCTAGCCTCGTCACTACTTCGCCGAGGTTAGGCTCGGCACTTACTCAGTACATGGGGTCAGTTGTACTGATGCTACACCTGCATTTCTTTATATTATGCATATTACGGAGCCGGACCCAGTGGGCATTGATTGAGGGAGTATCCTTCAGTTCACAGGCGACACTGAGGTAGTCTCGTAGACGTTCGCGGGCCTTGGCGTCACCATCTATTTCTTTCCTTCTGTCTTATCTTGCATTTCTAGACAGCTACACTTGTTTATTTCAGACTCATGTTTTTAGTAAATCTTAGATTGTCCGTGAAATTGTGACACCAGTTCTAAGGGTATGTTTAAATAAATTTCGTAAGATTTATTATTTAAGTTGTTGAATTTCTTATCTTCCGCATTCTTATTTCTATTTGTTCTTGTATATCACTTTTTAAATGCTAAATAACAAAGGAATAAATCAGAAAAACCAGTAACGTTGGCTTGTCTAGCGGGTTCAACGTTAGACGCCATCACGTCCTGAAGGTGAGATTTCGGGTTGTGACAAGTTGGTATCAGAGCATTAGGTTGCTTAAGTCTCACAAATTCACGGTCAAACTTGGTAGAGTCTGAGGGATTGGTGCGAAGACGTCTGTACTTATCCCCTAGAGGCTGCAAAGTTAGGAATAACTTCACATTTCTTCTTCTCTATCGTGCGGTTTGAATTCTAAATGCTAACTGATTTTCTATTCTATTCTCTCACAGATGGCGAGAATGCGTGCTTCCTCATCTACCGATCAGCAGCCCGATCCTCCTGTTAGAGGTCCTACGAGGGGCCAAGGACGAGGCCGAGGCAGAGCCAGGGCTCAGCCCAGAGCAGCAGCCCCAGTAGAGGACCCACAGGTAGACTTTGCCGGTGAGGTTCCTGCTCAGATGGTTCCGGTCGGACCAGCTCAGGTCCCGGAGGGGTTCATTTCCACCCCGGTTTTTCAGGATGCTCTGGTCCGTTTAGTGGGCCTTATGGAGAGCGTGACTCAGGCTGGTCTTCTTCCTACTGCACCATCCGTCTCTCAGGCTGGGGGAGGGACCCAGACTCCTGCTACCGCACACCAGAGCAGCTAGCTCCTCAGTTCCAGACTCCAATACCTCAGACAGCTGGAGCAGCTCAGCCAGGGATTGTGGCACCGACAGTTGAGGGGGAAAATATGTCTTTCGATGCTTTGTGGAGATTTGACCGGTTCACCAAGCTATTTCCTACTACATTTACTGGTGCACCATCAGAGGATCCCCAGGATTTCTTGGACAGTTGCTATGAGGTTCTTTGGAACATGGGCATCGTGGAGTCCAATGGAGTTGATTTTGCTACATTCCGTCTTTCTGGTACCGCCAAGACTTGGTGGAGGGACTACTGTTTGACCAGACCAGCTGGGTCTTCGCCTTTGACTTGGGCTCAGTTCTCCGAGTTATTCTTGGGGAAGTTTCTTCCAGTTAATCAGAGGGAGGATCTTCGGAGGCAGTTTGAGTGCCTCAAGCAGGGATCTATGACTGTTACATAGTATGAGACCAGGTTCATTACTCTAGCCTGACATGCTATCATGATACTCTCCACTGATCGTAAGAGGGTGAGAAGGTTTATTGAGGGTGTAGCTCAGCCTATTAGACTCCAGATGGCCAGAGAGACAGGTACCGATATTTCATTTCAGGAGGCGGCCAATGTGGCCAGACGGATTGAGATGGTCTTATCACAGGGCAGTGGTCAGGGGCCTGACAAGAGACCTCGTCATTTTGGCCAATTCAGTGGCGCCTCATCTGGAGGCAGAGATTCTTCTGGCAGAGGTCATCCTCCTAGACCATTCCAGTCATCACTCCAGGTATCCCGCAGTGCACCACCAGCTCCTATCAGTGCACCGCCACTTCAGAGCTTCCAAAGTGGTTATTCAGGTCGTCAGGGACAGTTTCAGGGACAACAGTCTCAACAACCGAGGTCTTTCTTCACTTGTGGTGGTGTGGGGAACATTGCCAGGTTCTGCCCCCGATCTTCTAGTGGTTCTCAGTATTAGGGTTCTCGTGCTATGATTCCCGCACCAAGTGCACCCCCACCCCCTCAGCGAGCTAGGGGAAGAGGTCGAGGTGCCAGAGGTGGAGGCCAGACAGTTAGAGATGGAGGACAGGCCATAAGAGGTAGAGGTCAGCCCACAGGGGGTAGACCAAGAGATGTTCAGGTTGGAGGGGCTCCGCCCCGATGCTATGCTATTCCTACCAGGCCTGAGGCTGAGGCCTTTGATGCAGTCATTACAGGTATGGTTTCAATTTGCAGCAGATATGCTTCGGTTTTATTTGATCTGGGTTCTACATTATCCTATGTTTCTTCATATTTTTCCCCTTATATAAGCATGCCCCGTGATTCCTGAGTACATCTGTATACGTGTCTACCCTGGTGGGTGGTTCTATTGTGGTAGGTCGAGTCTACTATTCATGCTTAGTGGTTATTAGTGGTCTGGAGACTCATGTGGATCTTTTGCTTCTTGATATTGTTGGCTTCGATGTTATTTTGGGGATCGATTGGTTATCTCCCTACCATGCTATTCTGGACTGTCATGCCAAGACAGTGACCTTGGCCTTGACAGGAGTACCTCGTTTGGAGTGGAGAGGGACACCTAGTCATTCCTCCGGTAGAGTTATTTCATATATGAAGGCTCGGCGCATGGTCGAGAAGGGTTGTTTAGCATATTTAACCTATGTTCGTGATTCTAGTGCCGAGGTCCCTTCTATGGAGTATGTGCCCATGGTTCGTGAGTTCCCAAAGGTATTCCCTACTGACCTGCAAGGTATGCCACCCGACAGGGATATTGACTTTTGTATTGAGGTGGCTCCGTGCACTCTGCCCATTTCTACCCCGCCGTATCGTATGGCTCCGCCAGAAATGAAGGAGTTGTAGGATCAGTTGCAGGATTTTTTGGATAAAGGCTTCATCATGCCTAGTGTTTCTCCTTGGGGTGTCCCAGTGTTGTTTGTCAAGAAGAAAGATGGCTTGATGAGGATGTGTATTGACTACCGGCAGTTGAACAAGGTCACTATTAAGAATAAGTATCCTTTGCCGAGGATTGATGATTTATTTGACCAGCTTCAGGGTGCTTCAATGTTTTCCAAGATAGACTTGAGATCTGGTTACCATCAGCTAAGGATTAGGGTGTGTGATGTCCTTAAGACAGCCTTTCACACTCGGTACGGGCATTATGAGTTCTTGGTGATGTCATTTAGGTTGACAAATGCCCCCGCTGCTTTTATGGAGTTGATGAACTGAGTGTTCAGGCCCTATTTCGATTCGTTTGTTATAGTCTTCATTGATGATATTTTGATTTACTCCCGTAGCCGAGAGGAGCATGAGTAACACCTTCGAGTCATCCTCCAGACTCTGAAGGACAGTCAATTGTATGCCAAATTTTCCAAGTGTGAGTTTTGGTTGAGTTCGGTTGCATTTCTAGGCCATGTGGTATCATCAGAGGGTATTCATGTGGATCCTAAGAAGATTTTAGCAGTCACAGACTGGCCTAGGCCCAATTCAGCTACAGAGATTCAGAGTTTCTTCGGCTTAGCAGGCTATTATCGCCGGTTTGTGGAAGGCTTTTCATCTATTGCAGCCCCGTTGACCAGGTTGACCCAGAAGGGTGCCAAGTTCAGGTGGTCAGATGAGTGCAAGGCGAGTTTCCAGAAGCTCAAGACAGTCTTGACCACGACATTGGTGTTAGTCTTACCCACAGGTTCAGGGCCATATACCGTGTATTGTGATGCTTCACGGGTGGGACTTGGTGCAATGTTGATGCAAGGTGGCAAGGTTATAGCCTATATTTCTTGTCAGTTGAAGGTTCATGAGAAGAACTATCCAGTTCATGATTTAGAGTTAGCAGCTATTGTTCATGCGTTGAAGATCTGGAGGCATTATCTGTATGGGGTGTCATGTGAGGTGTTCACGGATCATAAGAGTTTGTAGTATCTGTTCAAGCAGAAAGAGTTGAACATGAGGCAGAAGAGATGGTTAGAGCTGTTGAAGGATGATGACATTACCATCTTATATCATCCGAGGAAGGCCAATGTGGTGGCCGATGATTTGAGCCGGAAGTCAGTCAGTATGGGTAGTCTTGATTATATACCAGTCGGAGAGCGACTGCTCGCTTTGGATGTTCAGGACTTGGACAACCGGTTCATGAGATTGGAGGTTTCTGAGACTAGCATTATTTTGGCCCATACTGTGGCATGTTCTTCATTGTATGATGATATCCAGGCCAGGCAGTATGATGATCGTCATTTATGTGTTCTTAGAGATACGGTCCGGCACGGAGGTGCCAAGCAGGTCACAGTTGATGATGAGGGAGTCTTGAGGATGCAGGGTCAGATTTGTGTACCTAGTATTGATGGCATTGGGGAATTGATATTGCAGGAGGCCCATAGTTTCCGGTATTCCATTCATCCGGGCGCCGCAAAGATGTACCAGAACTTGCGGCAGCATTATTGGTGGCGGAGGATGAATAAGGATATTGTAGCATATGTAGCTCGATGCTTGAACTGTCAGCAGGTTAAGTACGAGCACCAGAGACCCGATGGTTTGATGTAGAAGATTGAGCTTCCCGAGTGGAAGTCGGAGCGTATCACCATGGATTTTGTAGTTGGACTCCCACAGACTCAGAGGATGTTTGATGCGCGGTGGGTTATTGTGGATAGGTTGACCAAGTCAGCACACTTCCTTCCTCTATCAGTTTCGTATTCTTCGGAGAAGTTGGCAAAGATCTACATCAGGGAGATTGTTCACCTACATGGTGTGCCTGTGTCCATTGTTTCTGATCGAGGTACTCAATTTACCTCCCATTTCTGGAGAGTATTTCAGCGTGAGTTGGGCACACGGGTTGATTTGAGCACAGCATTTCATCCTCAGACGGACCGACAGTCCGAGCGTACTATTCAGATTTTGGAGGATATGTTGCGGGCATGTGTCATCGACTTTGGAGGTTCATGGGACCAGTTCTTACCTTTAGCTGAGTTTTCCTACAACAACAACTACCAGTTGAGCATTAAGATGGCTCCGTATGAGGCGTTGTATGGTGGGCGGTGTCGGTCGCCAGTTGGGTGGTTCGAGCCGGGAGAGGCTAGATTGTTGGGTTCAGAGTTAGTCCAGGATGCCTTGGATAAAGTGAAGATTATTCAGGATAGACTTCGTACAGCTCAGTCCAGGCAGAAGAGTTATGGGGATCGCAGAGTTCGTGATTTGACATTTATGATTGGAGACCGGGTATTTCTTCGGGTGTCGCCCATGAAGGGCGTGATGAGGTTCGGAAAGAAGGGCAAGTTGAGACCTAGGTTCATTGGTCCATTTGAGATTCTGGACAAAGTGGGAGAGGTGGCCTACAGACTTGCTTTGCCACCTAGTCTATCAGCCGTACACCCGGTGTTTCATGTATCTATGCTTCAGAGGTATATTGCCGATCCCTGTCATGTACTTGACTTCAGCGGTGCCCAGCTGGACAAGGATTTGACTTATGAGGAGGAGCAGGTAGCCATATTAGCTCGCCAGGTTCGTCAGTTGAGATCGAAGAGTTATCCTTCGGTTCTTGTTCAGTGGAGAGGTCATCCTGTTGAGGCAGCTACCTGGGAGTCCGAGTGTGATATGCGAAACCGATATCCCTATCTTTTCCCTGATTCAGGTAACATTCTATGTCCGTTCGAGGATGAATGGTTGTTCATCTCACCTCAATTTACGTGTGCAGCCCGAACGTATAGCCGGGAAGCCGTTATGTGAAAAACTAATAAAAATGATATTTTTGTGATGAAATTTGAATAAAGTTGGCTTCGATCAACATTTTTGGTAAATGGACCCGGATCTGTTATTTGATGATCTCGGAGGGACCGTAGGAAAATATGGGACTTGGGCGTATGCCCGGAATCGAATTCCGAGGTCCCGAGTCCGAGAAATGAATTTTTGAAGAAAATTATTTTCTGAAAAATATAAAGGTTTTTAAAAATGAGATTTGATGTGAAACCTAAGAAATCGGGCCCGTATAATGGATTCAAATCCCGGAACAGGTTCAATATATTTTATATGTGTTATCTGCGAAATTTGGTGGGAAACGGACTTAGTTTGACGCGATTCGGATCGAAAATGGAAAATTTAGAAATTTTGGAAGTTTAAGAGAATTTCATTGATTTTGATGTTTAATTCTATGTTTATGATGTTATTTTGGTGTTTTGATTACTTGAATAAGTCCGTATGATGTTTTTGAGGTTGTGTGCATATTTGGTTTTGAGCCCCGAGGGCTCGGATGAGTTTCGGGTAGGTGTCGGAGTGCAAAAACATAGAAAAATCTAGTGTAAATCTCATTTTCTGGTGTCTGGTGTTTAACACTATGCGATCGCATAGCAGTGTGAGTGGGGGAGGAGATTGTTGCACTATGCGATCGCATAGGTGAAGTTGCGATCGCATAGGAGGATAGGATAGCTGGAGGGGGACTCGGTAGTTGTACTATGCGATCGCAATTAGGCATCCGCGATCGCGAAGCGTGGAATCCTTACCACTATGCAGTCGCATTCCCATCCCCGCGATCGCATAGGTATAAATCGTCCAGTTATTTTTAAAGTCTAAAAACAGAACCCATTACGGGATTAGACCCAAATTTCATAATTTCTTCCTCTCCACTTCATCTTGGGTGATTTTTGCAAGAAAACTTCACCACAACTTCATAGGTATGTAATCCTAGACTCATTTCCTTCAATATTTATCAACACCCATTAGATTTCTAGGCCTAAGACATGAGTTTAAGAGTAGAAAATTAGGGATTTTGGTAGATTTAGGGATTTTTGATTATTTGGGAATTTGACCTCGTTTTGGTGTCTGATTTCAAAACAAATTACATATTCGGGCTCCTGGAGGAATGGGTGATCGAGTTTAGGTCCGAACCTCGTGTTTGGACCAAGCGGGCCCGGGGTCGATTTTTGGAATTTTGGAAAGAAAGTTGGGAATTCTATATTTAAGCATTGGAATTGAATTGTTAAGCATTTATTGATGTTATTGAGTCAATTATGCCTAGATACGATTGTTTCGGAGTCGGGTTCGAAAGAAAAAGCGGTACTAGAGGCTTGATTTGGATTCTTGGAGTCGAGGTAAGTGTTTTGCCTAACCTTAGCTTGAGGGAATAGGTATTGAGTCCTAATTTCTATGTGTTTATTACATGTTCAACGTATAGGTGAGGTGACGGGTACCTATATGTTGTTGTCGAGCATGACCGTGGGTAAGATATTTGCAATTTTATGATATTTATTGGATTTTACTGTGTTTACGGATTTGGTATCCATTTTTAGCTATTCATTTGATGGAAATTCTTGGTTATGAGTATTTTTGAGTAGTTGATCGGTTGGGGAACTTTATGTTGGATTATATACCTGTGTCGGATTGGTTATTGTTGTGTCCCTTGCCAGCACGGTATTATTCTTGTTGATTATTCCGTGCATTTAAGGTTTCTTATTGTTGATTTCATGCCAACTGTTATTTTCATATTGTTTATGCACGAGGGAACATTCCGTGCCGAGTGTTTATTTATTTATTGCACGAGGGGACATTCCGTGCCGAGTGATTATTTATTTATCACACGAGGGGACATTCCGTGCCGAGTGTTTATTTATTTATTGCACGAGGGGACATTCCGTGCCGAGTGATTATTTATTTATTGTACGAGGGGATATTCTGTGCCGAGTGATTGTGAGGTTATGCACGAGGGGACATTCCGTGCCGAGTGATTATTTATTTATCACACGAGGGGACATTCTGTGCCAAGTGTTTTTGGTAAGGTTATAGCACGAGGGGACATGCCGTGCCATTTCTGTTTATTTACTTGTTCGGAGTTGTTAATTCTTGCTGTTATTTATACTCTTCAGTTGTTATCGTATTCTGTCATTTCAGTGAATTGTTGCCCCTTTCCCCAGCATGTTAGCTCCATTTTTGTGCTTATCTGTTATTTCTTTTCATTACTTCTTTATTACATTATTGAACTGTACAGGTATTCGTTATTTGTCGTGTCCTAGCTTCGTCACTACTTCGCCGAGGTTAGGCTCGGCACTTACTCAGTACATGGGGTCGGTTGTACTTATGCTACACCTGCACTTCTTTATGTCGTGCAGATTACGGAGCAGGACCCAGTAGGCATTGATCGAAGGAGTATCCTTCAGTCCATAGGCGACACTGAGGTAGTCCGGTAGACGTTCGGGGGCTTTGGCGTCACCATCTATTTCTTTCCTTCTATCTTATCATGTATTTCTAGACAGCTACACTTGTTATTTCAGAATCATGTTTTTAGTAAATCTTAGACTGTCCGTGAAATTGTGACACCAGTTCTGGGGGTATGTTTAAAGAAATTTCATAAGATTTATTATTTAAGTTGTTGAAGTTCTTATCTTCCGTATTCTTATTTCTATTTGTTCTTGTATATCACTTTTTAAATGCTAAAGGACAAAGGAATAAATTAGAAAAACCAGTAACGTTAGCTTGTCTAGCGGGTTCAACGTTAGATGCCATCACGGCCTGAAGGTGGGATTTCGGGTCGTGACAAGTTGGTTCGTCACCAGACAAGGATCGTGGCGAAAATCTCGGCACGAATCAAATCAAAAGAGATTATTTAGCCAATCATGAGAGTCCTTATGTATTTAGAATTGTACCATAAGTAGAATGCCTCTACTATATAAAGGGGGTTCTAATCAATTGTAATCATCTAATTCTCGCATAAAAAAGCAATACAATATATGTTTCTCTCTTAAGCTCTCTTGTTCTTTAGTTCAATTCATATTTCTCAATTATACACTCAGCCGGTTCGAGGGAGATCTAGCTCGAGGACCAAATTGTACTTTATACTGGTTTGCTTTATTTCACAGTCGATTTCTAGTATTAATTATCATATTTCTCAATTGACGCCAAGTGAAATCATGTATCCTTAAAACCACTTATAAATTTAATTGTTATCCAATTTTAAGGGTAAACAATAAGGTATTGATTTTATCTTTGTGTATTGTTCTGAGGATATTGAGTTTATGAATTTAAGTTTTGTTTTCCAAATTATCTATCTTTTTCATATTTACCTTATTCTAAATAGTAAATATTTATTTTTTTACAAAATAAATGTTTGTATTATTTAAGGTACAGATTTATTGAGGGATACATATGTTATTTTAGAGTAATATATTTCTTTTAAATGTATCTATTCTTTGTGTCCATGCAATTCTTGATTCTCGATAGAACAAACTTAAATAGTGGAGATATGTCCAAAATTTTTAAAATTATTTTAACTCAAATGATTGAAATGAGTTTCAAAATAATCCTATAGCTCTTCGCAATTTTCTATATTATTTCCAAGTAAAAATGTACGAACTCAACGCAATAATGTGATTCATGTGATTAATCATGTATTTTAATACTCTTACATATGTTCAAAAAAATTTGAAAAAACTTCTCAACAATGTTACATTATATATATTTTTTTAATATTGATCTTAATAGGTGTCACGTTTAATTATTTTTCTTGCATGGTTGTGACTATATTTTTATTATATTTTAAGGAGCGGGGTGATCATTTTGAGTGAAAAATGTACAAAAATCAAAATCCCTTGCAATTTATTAAATAATCACGGAGTATACAATGCTTAAATCTAGGGAAAATACAAAATTGATCGCTTTGTCAAAAATAATTATATTAACTAGCCAAATAGTATATAGAATATGTATCCATATATATAATTCACATATATACCAAAAAAATATTTATCTGCTATGATTTTTAGAAGCGATTAAAAATATATACTTCTCTAAAATCTTTAATCAGGGACTTAATTTATCATAACATTTGTACAATTAATGGTTTATTGCTTTGGAGGTCTGTGGTAGATTTAGGCTTAAATGGTCGAAAGTTAGAAATTTGGTGATTTTGATCGGCAGTGAAAGATTTGATATCGGGGTCGGAATGGAATTTCGGAAGTTGGAGTAGGTTTGAAGTGTCATTTTGTGACATGTGTGTAAAATTTGAGGTCATTCGGACGTGGTTTGGTAGGTTTCGGCGTAGTTGGCGGAATTTGGAAATTTAGAAGTTCTTAGGCTTGAATCCGAGGGTAATTTGGTGTTTTGATATTGTTTTGAGTGATTCGAAGGTGCGATTAAGTTCGTATGGGGTTATTTGACTTGTTGGTATGATTGGTTGAGGTCCCGAGGGCCTCGGGCGAGTTTTGGGTGGTTAACGGATCAATTGTTGATGTTGGGATATGGCTGATCTACTGGTTTCTGAAGTTGCTGGTCTTTTCCGCACCTGCGGATTGGGAGCCGCAGGTGCGCTGGAGAAGTCGCAGGTGCGGGAAGTGTTGGGCTAGGCTGGATGCGCAGGTGCGAGATAGCTGTCGCATCTGTGAGCCCGCAGGTGCGAGACCTGGGGCGCAAATGCGTAAGGCGGAGTTGGTGAGTTTCTGCAGAAGCGGAATGTGAGTGCGCAGGTGCGCGATCCGCAGGGGCAAGGTTGTTCGCAGATGCGGAACCTGGGATCCTAAGTGAGTTCTACACCTGCGATGGAATTTCCGTAGGTGCGGTGTTGCAGAAGCGTGAATTGGTCCGCATATGCGAAAGGCCTGGGCAGAAAGTATAAAGAGGAAACTTCGCAAATTTTGGTTCATTTCCACCATTTTCAAGTCGGGTTTTGGAGCTTTTGGAGTGATTTTGAAGGGAGATTCAAGGGGTTTTCAGTAAGGTAAATTGGTTGAGCTCTAATACTCCTATCTATGGTGATTTCTCATTGTTTTATCATTTAATTAGTTGAAATTAGAGGTGAAAATGAGGGGTTAGGGCTTGGAATTTTTGAGAGTTTGATGTGAGGATTTAAGGGATCAAATAGAGTCAAAATTTGATAAATCTCGTATGTATGGACTCGTGAGTGAATGACTTTAAAATTTTGTAACTTTTGTTGAATTTCGAGATGTGGGCCTGGGGGCCGGGTTTGAGCCGGTTTTGGGTTTTTGGTCTAATTTGGTAGTTTTTCTTGTGGAATTCATTCAAGGCATATATTGATGGTATTGTATTGATTGTGAATAGATTCGGACCATTTGAAAGCCGAATTGAGGGGCAATAGCATCGCGGAGTAGAGATTTGATCGGTTTGAGGTAAGTAACGATTGTAAATCTAGTCCTGAGGGTATGAAACCCCAAATTTTGTGCATGTGACTATTTTGAGGTGATGCACATGCTAGGGAGGGGCGTGTGGATGTGCACCGTTGGTGATTGTGACTTGGTCCGTCCCGTAGCAACTGTAACGTTGCATATTTTGTTGAAACTATTTGATACTTATGTGTTTTAGAAAGAATTTCTGTAAATTGGGCTGGATGACATAATTAGGCTGTATGCTAGATGTCTTTTCTTGCTATCCTCTCATTGTTTTTGATTGAAGACCTATACTCAGTCATGTTTATTCATATTTACTGCAAAGCTCAGCCTCTATTACTCTATTTTGATGCATCATATAAATGTTGTTTGGCTGAATACTTTGATTTCTGAAAGCCCGAGAGGCTGGAGCGGTTTATGACTGAGTGAGACCGAGGGTCTGATTGTGAGGATATTTATGAGTGACGTCGAGGGCCTGATTGTGTTGCTTATTTAGGGTAGCGGGATGCACGCCGCAACATGTTTGTTATAGACCAAGGGCCTCATTGAATTATGCCATGATTGGCTTGATATAGCGCTTGGGCTGAAGGAGCCCCTCCGGAGTTTGTGCACATCCCAGTGAGTGCATGTACCTATTGAGTGCGAGTGCGAGTGCCGAGTGATTGGGAGACATGAGTGATGGTGAGGTTTTCCTGATGGACTGTACATGAGTGGATGGTGAGGTTTTCTAGAGGGGTTGTATATAATAGATGGTGAGGTTTTCCCGAGGGGCTGTATACGAGTGATGTTTTACCCGAGGGGCTGTTGATGATTTCATCGTTTTGCTTACCTTTGCATTGAGCCTTTGTTTGAAAACTGTTGAAAGATGTTTTTAAATGATTTTACTTGAACTGGATTTAAACGAGCTGATTTGATTCAAACTCTGGTTTTAAAAGCATGTCGTATTTTAGTGAGATTTTGTGATATGAACTTTACTTGCATTATTGCTCGTCACTACTTATCAATCTCTATTTACTGTTGTTACTTACTGAGTTGGCGTACTCACGTTACTCCCTGCACCTTGTGTGCAAATCCAGGCATTTTTGGTCATGATAAAGGCTGTTGATTATTCCTGACGCAGATTCTCGAAGTTAGCAAGGTAGTTGCCTGGCGATCGCAGCCCTGCTTTCCTCCTTCTTTATCTTCCCTTGGTTTTACTTGATTAATCCCAGACTATGTTTGTCTTGATACTTACAGATAGTTGCAATAGTTGCTCATGACCAGTGATATCCCGATGTCGGGCTTTTCTTTTCCGCACTTTCATTTGGTTTGAACTCCTTATTGAAGGTTTTATATTGAATAGCTTTGAAATTATCTTTAAAATGAAAATATCAAATTGTGTTGGTAATTGTGTCGGCTTGCCTAATACCACGATAGATGCCATCACGATATTGTTAGTTTTGGGTCGTGCAGAATACAATGTTGGTAGATCAAAATAGCACTATAATATGAATTGATCTTTTATAATATTATACAAAAATGTAAAAGCACTTCATTAATTGTAGAATCCAATTCAAATTGGTATGTAGATACAAGTAGAATAAATTTCTGCATTCAATTTTATTATATTTAGCGTTAGGAAGAGCTAACAAAAAGCCGACACATATGTTTCCTTATTAATTAATTGCAACAGCTAAAAAAATGGATTCATTATATAAGGGAAAAAAAAGAATAAGTTTAGGATAACTTTTCAAGTAGGACTACAAAATAATACGATTGGTTCTGTTAATCCAAAATAACAGTTTTTAAAATATTTTTCTTTCTCTTTTATTTAGTAACTTGGTTCCGAGAGTATTGTAGAATATTTTAAATGGTTAGCTCTACAGTCTTTTGAATGTTAATGTATTAGCATTTATTTTACAAGACAAAAATAATCTAAGTATTGTTACATTCTTTAAGCAATTTTACAGCTTTAATTGCATAATTGTGTTATTTTAGAATGTTTGTTACTTTTGAAATATGTTTGTTAATATTTGACATAAAATATTCGTGCATCACACTTATTTTTTATGATACTTTTTTAAACGATGTTTTTGGTGTATGCTTCCTTCTTGCGCTTTGGACCTTTGGTTGATCTATGATGATCAAAATTCGTGTTGTCAACATCGATATTCTTCTTAAAAGTGCAATATATATTTATATAAGAAAATGTGTTATGGATAATACAGTGCAACATGCCAATATAAAATATTATATTATAAGTGTCTATCTCGAAAATAGTGATAACAATTATATTTGATTTGTGGTTCTAAAAATATGTGATTTATTCCAATACTAGTAAATAGACAAGAAATATTAAGTATGAATGAGAAGAAATGATGAACCAAACCAGTGTTGTCAAAGGAATAGGGACCTCGAGTTCGATACCCTCGGGGGTCTCGGGGTGAGTAAGAGCAATGAAGTATGAACAATAAATTAAGAGCAATAAAGCTGAAAAATAATTGTTGAGCACAGTAAACGAGAAAAACAGAATAGAATTTTCTATTGCAGTGAATATGATGATCCTTTTACAAATGATTGGGCCCCCCTTTATATAGGAAGGGAAAATCCTAATATGGTACATTTCTAATTATGACAAAGAATTCTATTGGTACAACTTTCTAACAACCTAGTACGAACTTGTACTAACTCGTACAAATCTTATCCCACAATTTATGCCTGATCCATGTGTCCTTGAGATATTCCCGCTTTTTCTTGAGTATCATCGAAATCGTACTCTCTCGAGGTAGACCATATCAGGCCCTCGATTTGCTTCCCGAGGTGTGCACATCCCAACCAGACTTGATTCTTACTTCGGGTTTCCCGAACTCGAGCTCGGGGCATGATTAAGCCTTCGAAATTGAGCTCCCCGATTTCGACCGTATATAGATAGTCCCCGCGTTTTGTTAGAATAAAATGACAAAAAATGATTTGATCTTTAACTCTTTGATGCCCTAATCATGATGTCAGCGATTAGTGTGACTAAAAGGTCGTGCAACTGTCACGTCTGCACATCTTTCGAGGAGTCATTAATTAAAATTGGCTTTTGGCCAGCCGTTTTGCTTCCCCAACACTCACAAATGGCCTCTATAAATACTTCAACCCATTTTCTTTGCTGACTTTACTCTTTTCAAGATACTCAAAACCTACTACTCTCTTATTTCCTCTGTGATTATACCTTTCTGGTGTTCATTTCGCCATCAGCTTTTGCTTTTTTCTTCTGAATTTATAGTAACAATGACGAAGAATTTCAAGACAGTTTCACACAAAGAGAAGGCTTCTTCATCTTCACGCGTATCTAAGAGAAAAATGGCGGTACCTCCTCGTATTGAAGAGTGCACCCCCGAACCGTGTGATATGTTTTCCGATTTCAAAGTTGACAGACCTGCTTCGATCCCGGGTCGATGCGAGTCTATGTCTCGGTATATCAGCTTGGTAACCGAACACAAACAAGTAAAAGAAGATTGTCGTTGGGCAGATACGGTGAACGAGGATATCCCTTCACCCGAAGAAGATATCACAACTTTCATAGCAGGGTACCTAAGTGAGTATACCTACCTATTCACCTTAGGCCCCCGTAGATCCTTCTCTACCCCACCTACACCCATTGATTCTCGACTTTTGTCAACAATACCAAGTGACGTTAGGCCAAATATAACCTTCCTTTTGGCGAATTTTTCACTTGATTAGATACTTCTCGAGCAAGGTCGAGGGGATGTCTTTTACCCTCAACCATCTGATTAGGCTATATTGCCCTCGTCTCTATCGAGGTGGCCTGATAAAATTGCAATGTCGGTCCTAGAAGTCTTTCTTCTCCAGCATCGACGAAGATAAAGACTGAGAGTGGATGAGCCGCTTCGTCCGAGTCAGGACCTCCGACATGATTCCCATTGAAAAGATGTCGTTACTAAAGGAATGGAATATGAAGCATAAGTACTGACTTGTCGATTGTGTTTCATTACTTTGATGCTCCCATCTTCTTTTGAACTAACTCCTTTTTTTATGATATAGCTGGCGCTTGGTATCTAGGTGCGGTTGCGGACCTCCCGAGCTGGGTTCGATAACTGGCTTCCACTTCCTCATGCATCGAGCGCGTCTGGTGTGATTTGGCCAAAGGTCGATGGGAGGCCAAAAACCACGGTGAGCTTTCATCATTTGCCTATCCAAATCCATTAGAGAAATACTCTTTAGAAAAATACCTAAATTTGTATTTGTGCAGGCCTCGGGGACGATCTTTCGATGAGGTCGCCCCCACCTGATGAAGAAGAAACCCCAAAACCCGCCAAAGATAAGAAGAGGAAGAAAGAGTCACCTGCTAACTCCCCGAAGCCGAATAAACCAAGCTTCAAAAGCCTAAGGTCGACACGGTGGCCTTATCTCCGGAAACTTTAGAACGTCTTCGCGCTGAGGATGAAGAGGCTGAGGGCGAAGATGATGACCGCCCCTTAGTGATTCGGAGAAGAGGAAGCACTGATGCTTCAAAGGTTGATGAACCGAAGGCTACTGCCGTGGTCCAGTCTCAAGCCGAGGAGGTCCCTGAGGGGAGCTCGAGCAAAGTCCTCGAGCCAACCAGTGACAAGGAAACACTTTACATCATAGGGAACTTGATCGATGAAGTCGAAGAGCCCAACCATGAGGTGCCTCGAAGGTAAGAGAACGCCCCGCTTTAATCATTCAGGGTGATTGATGTGGATGACTCTACGCCAGGCTCGTTGTTCTCTATAGGGTAGATACAGGATACCCAAGATATAAAGACTCCCGATGTGGGAATATCCTACGGGGAGGACGACATATTCAGAGAATGCTTTGCCAGAATCGAAGAGGTCCCCGACCTTGATGCCTCGTTCATCTTCGAAGAGGCTGAGAAGCTTCGAAAGCAGGTAAACTTTTCCTTAACAATTATAATTAGAGTTTGGTTTTTTCCTTTCTAACTCCCTTTCTTTATGATAAGGCCGTGATGCTCTATGAACGAGCTTTCTCCAAGTCTCGGGCTGAGCTTTCCGTTGTGAAGATGAGCTCAGGAAGCTCGTGTCAGAGATGGACGAACTCAAGGCTCTCTATGCCAAAAGAGAGGGGGAACTTAACGATCATCGATTAAGTTCTGAGGAGGCTTCCCAAGGGTGGGTCAAGCTCGTTGAACATGTAACATAGTCTTTGGGGGTTTACTTTGTATCTTCCTTGCGTCGGTGCCTAATACTTTAATTTTGCAGCTTCATCATTGGGTTGGTCTGGTGGAACAACTTCGGGAGGAGCTTAAGAACAAAGAGGCTGAAACCCTCGGGTGGAACAAAATATGGACCGTCTGGCCTCCGAGAAGGATACTCTTCGGGAAAAATTGGCATCGATCGAGCACCAGCTTCAGAGTGTAAAAGAAGAGAGCCGTAAGTTCAAGGAGCTTCACATTGAGACGGCCACAGAACTATCCAAAGTCATGTCCAAAGCTGATGCATTCGTGTCCTCCTATCGCACCAATATTGCTACTGCAAATGCTCGGGCTCTGGACATCTCTGTTGCTACCGAGCTCAAGTTAACATGTGCCATCAATCACGCCAGGATGGAGTCTCGAAGGCGCACTCTCAAGGAGGTACATGCTAAAGGCTTTGACATGTCCGCTGAAATCGAGAAGGTGAAGGCTTTGGAAGAAGAGGCAGCTGCATTGCTTTCTACCGATGAGGATTCTGCCAACGGCTCCGATAGTGAGGGAGACGAAGGTGAAGTCTCTGAGGAGGAGGAGGAGGAGGAGGAGGAGGAGAATGCCCTCGAAGGTGAGGCTACCGAATATGTAGCTCCAGTGCATACCGCCTCCGAGCAAGTAACCCTGGGAGTAGATTAGGTTCTTTTTTCTTTTGTGAAGAGGTCTTGTAAATGTACTTTTGAATCATATAAATAATTTATTTTCTTCATCTTCTTATCGTGTTAAATTCCGTTTTGTCTTCACTTGTGAAACAAAATTTGTTGTTGTAGACAATCGGTCTGCCTATTGGGCTTAGAATATAATACCCTTAGGTTCTGCGTTTGATCAACGATCAATAATAGGTTACCACTTAAGGTTCGATCTTTGAGCTGGGCTTTAGCTCATGACTTTTGAGTCCGATCTAGGTAAGGTCTCAAGCATGGTGTGCTTCGGCCTTTAAGTTCTTTAAGTATTGGCCCTTAGGCTTTAAAACATCGGTCCATAGGCTCTTTAGGTTGGCCCTTAGGCTTTAAAATATCGGTCCTTAGGCTCTTTAGGTTGGCCCTTAGGCTCTTTTAGTTTGGCCCTTAGGCTCTTTTAGTTTGGCCCTTAGGCTCTAAAATATCGGCCCTTAGGCTCTTTATATTAGCTCTTAGGCTCTTTTAGGTAGGTAATTCGGCCTCTAA
This sequence comes from Nicotiana knightiana, assembly GCA_005239525.1. Taxonomy (NCBI): domain Eukaryota; kingdom Viridiplantae; phylum Streptophyta; class Magnoliopsida; order Solanales; family Solanaceae; genus Nicotiana; species Nicotiana knightiana. The sequence goes on from ML423465.1 coordinate 252,795, forward strand.
AATGGCTATAGTTTTTCCCTCTTTCCGGCAATAGACTTAGTGAAATTTTTGGTATGCCTTAGCATGTATGTTTTGTATTCATGTTTGAATTTTTGGAGGTCCGATTGATTGGAACCTCGTTTATAAGTCGATATGTAATGATAATTGAATACCTTTTGAGGTTTTTTAGAAGGCTGGTATTATCGAAGCCTCCATATTATTCGAGGGCTGATTTTATCTAACCCTTTTATAGTTTTCTTTTGCCGAGGGTAGCCTGGTTTAACCGGTTTTTCGAAGTATTTGAAGGCATTTAGTTTTTATGGCGGAGGTCAGACGTCTCCGAGCTGCATTATTTTGTACGTAGCCTTTTCATATGACCGTAGTCTTTTTATATGGCTGTAGCCTTTTATATGGCCGTAGCCTTTAGTCCCCGAGTGTGGTGGCCTCGACCTTGATATCACGGGGATGCCTCTTTGAGGTTTTATGATTTCGAGTATGCCTCATTGAGGTCTTATGAGTTCGAACATGCTTCTTCGAAGTCTTATAGGTTTGACTGTGCCTCTTCGAGGTCTTATATGTTCGAGTTTTCGATGACTCGATATGTTGACTGTCAATGATTGTCCCCAAGTATTCGGATGCATTTGAGGTTTTGGACCTTGAGCCGTTTCATGTAGAAATATAAATGCAAAAATGGTAGACTTCTTTGGGGCACAAAGTGTTTTGATATAATGACAGTGCTTCTTTGAAAGATTGATACATATGTACATGTTTTGTCATTGAGGGCTCGACTGCTTTATATGGACACAGTTCATTTTACCGTTTGGCCCATTACATTGTTTTCCTGTCAAGGCCCTCTTGACACGAATTTTTTTCTTTCGAAAATATAACCTCCGAGGGTGATGCCCCCAGTATTTGAGTTTGATTGAAAAGAAGCCTTGAATACTTGTTGAGTTTTCCTTAGGTAGCGTATAGGTGTTGCCTCGTTAAAAACCTTACCGGTAAAATCCATTTGGGATAAAACCCGTTCTAAGGGAAAAAGAGTGCAACACATGATTTAAAACCCAAGGTCTTCGAGCTGAAGGATGCTTCGATATCTCCAATCGAACACCTGTATGGAGTTAGTATGAAATATAAATGAAAAGGGTAGAAGGTCATACCTCAGCACTAGTAGCGTTTGAGCAATGATATATTCCAATTATTTGGTAGTTGCTCGCCTTCCATTGTGCTAAGTTTATAGGATCCTTTTCCACAACTACGAGGACTCGGTACGATCCTTCCCAATTAGGGCCTAATTTCCCTTCATTTGGGTCTCGAGTATTAAGGGTGACTTTCCTTACAACTAAGTCCCTGACTCTGAAGTAGTGAAGTTCGTCCTTTTGTTGTATTACCTCTCGATCATTTGTTTTTTAGTGGCCATTCGTACTAATGCGGTTTCATGTTTTTCATCTAGTAGCCCGAGGGAAGTGTTCATGGATTCGTTGTTTGAATCCTCGGTGGTATGCTGATCACCTGATGCTCGGTTCCCCGACCTCTATTGGGATCAATTCCTCAGACCCGTATACCAAAGAAAACGGGGTTTCCCCTCTGCTTGACTTCGACGTCGTTCGATATGCCCATAGCACCTCGGGCAATACTTCCCTCCATTTCCCCTTCGCATCATCTAAACTCTTTTTTAAGTTTTGGATGATGGTTTTGTTTGTGGATTCGGCCTGACTCTTTGCACTTGGGTGATAAGGTGCTGATATAATCCTTTTGATTTTATAATCTTCGAGGAATTTTGTTACATTGCTGCCGATGAACTGCTTCCCATTTTCGCATGCTATCTCGATGTGTATCCCTAACCGGCATATAATGTAGTCCCATATGAAGTAAATGGCTTCTTTTTCATTTTGAGAAGTAGGCAGTCATATACAAAATAAACTTAGTTTTAGTTGGCGCCATTGGTAGGGGGCCGACGATGTCCATCCCCCATTTCATGAATGTACACGGGGATAGAACCGAATGGAGTTGTTCACCGGGATGATGGATCATTTGTGTGAACCTTTGACATTTATCAAACTTTCGAACGAACTCCGTAGTATCTTTTTCCATGCTATCCCAGTAATACCCCGCTCTGATCACCTTTCGAACCAAGGAATCGGCATCGAAGTGGTTTCCACAAGTGTCTTCGTGGATTTCTTGTAGTACGTAATCAATTCCCCCAGTCCCAAGCATGCCAGCGGTCCGTCGAAGGTCCTTCTATATAATGTTCCATTTTCATCGAGTGAGAATCGAGCTACTTTGGCTCGGAGGCCCTCGATTCTTTTGGGTCCGAAGGGAGCTTCCCATGCTTTAAGTATTCGGCGTACTTATTCCTCCAATCCCATGTTAGACTTGTTGAGTTCCACATGGCCTTCTTCGACCACTGACCTCGATAATTGGACGACAGTCCCCGGGACGATATCATCTTTTTCGACCGATGACCCCAGATTTGCAAGAACGTCGGCCTCACTATTCTGTTCTCGAGGTACATGGACCAGTGTCCACTCTTTGAAGAAATTCAACGTTACTTGAAGTTTATCTAAGTACCTTTGCATTCTATCTTCCCGAACCTCGAAGCTCCCGTTTACTTGGTTTACTATGAAAAGAGAGTCAAACATTGCCTCGATGACCTCTGCTCCCAGGCCTTTGGCTAGTTCGACACATGTATTCATGGCCTCATACATGGCCTCATTGTTATTCAATTTCGAAGTTTGTATATACTTTCTAATGATGCTTCCCATAAGTGATTTTAGAACTATACCGATCCCAGACCCTTTCACGTTCGAGGCACCATCTGTGAAGAGGGTCTATACTCCCGATGATGTGCCCATTTTTAGCAAGAGTTCCTCTTCTACTTCGGGCACGAGGGCAGGCGTGAAATGAGCAATGAAGTCTGCCAAAATTTGAGACTAGATTGTCGTTCGGGGTTGATATTCGATATCATATCCCCCAAACTCGATGGCCCATTTGGCCCATCGGCCCGATAATTTGAGCTTATGCAAGATATTTCGAAGTGGATATGTAGTCAATACACATATAGGATGGCATTTAAAGCATGGTTTTAATTTTTTAGATGCACTCACTAATGCAAGAGCTAACTTCTCTAAATGCGGGTACCTGGTTTCGGCACCTCCTAGGGTCCGACTTACATAATAGACGGGAAATTGCGTACCTTACTCTTTTCGAACCAACACGCCACTTACTGCTACCTCGGACACGGCTAAATACAAATATAGTGTTTCATCCTCCTTCGGAGTATGAATCAAGGGTGGGCTCGAGAGATACCATTTTAATTCTTCCAAGGCTTGTTGACACTCCAGAGTCCATGCGAAGTTGTTTTTCTTCTTGAGTAGAGAGAAGAAATGATGTCTCCGATTTGAAGACCTCGAGATAAACTGACCTAGGGCAGCTATCCTTCCGGTTAGCCATTCACGACTTTCACATTGTTTACGATGGTGATTTTGTCGATGGCTTTGATTTTATCGGGGTTGATCTCGATCCCCCTGTTTGACACCATGAGGCCTATGAACTTGCCCAAGCCGACTCTGAAAGCGCACTTCTCGGGGTTGAATTTCATGTTGTACTTCTTTAAGATATCGAACGTTACCTGCAAATGGGTCAAATGGTCCTCTACGCACAGGGACTTAACTAGCATGTCATCAATATAAACTTCCATAGATTCTCCTATTTGGTGTTCGAATATTTTATTAACTAAGCGTTGATATGTAGCCCCTGCATTTCTTATCCCGAAGGGCATTACGTTATAGCAATATGTACTATTCTTCGTGATAAACGAAGTCTTTTCCTGGTCCTCCAGGTTCATTTGAATTTGATTGTACCCGGAGAAGGCGTCGAGAAAAGTAAGGATCTCGTGGCCAGCCGTTGCATCGATAAGATGGTCGATGTTAGGCAGTGGCAATGAATCTTTAGGGCACGCTTTGTTCAAATATTTGTAGTCTACACACATTCTAATTTACTTCCCTAATGGATCGTATTTTGAGAAGTTTGGTTACCTCGTCTTTGATGAAGGCATGTTTTAACTCGGACTGAGGTCTCCTCTTTTGCTTCACTGGTTTAAATCTGGGATCGACACTTAGTCGATGGGTTGTTATCTCTGGTGGGATCCCTGTCATATCTAAGTGACACTTATTTGATGGTGTTGATGCGGGTGCCAAGTCGTGCACTGCGAACATCTCTTTGACCACATGCTGCTCTCCATATATTGTTTTCACGCCATCCTTTGTTGGGAACTTTATCATTTGATGAAGGGTTGATGGCACTGCCCTTATGCTATGGATCCATGGCCTTCCAAGTATAGCATTATATCTTATGTCACCTTCGATGACATGGAATTTGGTGTCTTGTATGGTTCCGGCCACGTTTACGGGGATGATGATTTCTCCCTTCATTGTTTCATTCGCCATGTTGAATCCATTCAAGACTCGAGAGGCTGGTATGATTTGGTCGAGCAGCCTGAGCTGCTCCACGACCCTTGATTTGATTATATTTGATGAGCTACCTGGATCCACGAGAACACGTTTAACTTTAACTTTATTTAAAAAGATAGAAATTACCAATGCATCGTTGTGAGGCTGAGATAAGGCCTCGATGTCTTCCTCGCTAAATGTGAGGGTGTCCTCGGGTATGCAGTCCCGAGTCTGTTTCTCCCTTGTGATAGATACTTTGGTACGTTTGAATATGGGCCCCTGTGGGGCGTCGAGTCCGCCGATGATCATGGGAATGACATGTTGGGGCTCCCGATTCGTTTTTCCTATTTATATCCCGTTATCGAAAATGTTTCTTGGCCCGGTCGATGAGAAACTCTCGAAATTTCCCTTCGTTGACAATCGGGCTACTTCCTCTCTAAGCTGCATGTAGTCCTCGGTCCTATGACCATGAGTACCATGATACTTGCACATTAAGTTAGGGTTCCTCTGAGAAGGATCGGTCTGTATGGGCTTGGGCTATCTGGTGTCTCTAATTTTGCCAATGGCTGAGACGATGCCTGAGGCATCGACGCTGAAGTTGTATTATGATAATCGGGGTGCCTCCACCAGCCCCAATTTCAATCGAACCCGGTCTTACTCATGAGTCCCCAGGAATTCTAACCTCGATCCATTCTTCGATCATTTTAAGGTATGTTATGCCTCAGAGTGTTCCTTTTGTCTTTGATGTATGGCTAATATCTTTCCTTGTTAGGCCTTGGCTACCTATCTGTATCTCTCGACTCCTTTGCTGGTAGCCTGCTTGGATAAACTGAGCCCGAGGGGCTCCCGACTAGTCGTCCTCGACCCTAATTTTTGACTGGTACCTGTTGTGCACATCCGCCCAGGTTACGACGGAATACTCGATAAAGTTCTACTTCATCTGCCTCGAAGCTATCGAACTTCGTTCATTTAGACCCTAAGTGAAGGCTTGTACAGCCCAGTCATCGGAGACTAGTGGTAACTCCATTCGTTCCAACTGGAAACGGGATACAAATTCCCTCAGCATCTCGTTCTCCTTTTGCTTGATTTTGAATACATCTGACTTCCTTGTTTCAACCTTTATGGCACCAGCATGTGCCTTTACAAATGAGTTTACCAATATGGAAAATAAATCGATAGAGTTCAGGGGCAGGTTATGGTACCACATCATGGCCCCCTTAGACAAAGTTTCCCCAAATTTCTTCAGTACTACAGACTCGATCTCATCGTCCTTCAAATCATTCCCCTTTATAACACAAGAATATGTGGTGATGTGCTCGTTGGGATCGGTGGTCCCGTTGTATTTCGGGATATCTAGCATCCGAAAATTTTTCAGAATAGGCTTCAGAGCTGCACTCGAGGGGAATGGTTTTTGTACAAACTTCTTCGAATCCAGTCCCTTCAAAATCGGAGGTGCTCTCAGTATTTGGTCAACCCTCGAGTTGTAGGTTTTCACTTTCTTATCGTTGTCCTCAATCCTTTTTTCTCCCGACTCGATCCTCTTAGTGAGTTCCTCGAACATTTTCATGATGATGGGGTTAGTTCCTGACCCATTGTTGCTTGATCTCTCGGAGGTTGGTTCAATTCAGGGAGTTGTTCCTGGTCCTGCTCTGCTCGGAGTCTTTTGCTGACTCTGCAACTGAGCGATAGCAACTTGTTGTGCTTGCAACATTTCAAAAATTACTTGTAGACTGACTTCTCTTTCTTCTCGAGCTTGTGTCCTCTGTGTGTCAGCTTGGTCCCCTCTGCGTCAACTTCCTTCAATATTAGTGCCCAAGTCGACGTGCAACGTGATGTGTGAACCAACATCGATAGGGTTTGGTGCTGGTGCTACCCCAGGGTTAAGCGGTGGCACACTGGTCCCCGAAGTTATTGCATTGTTTTCTCCATGGAATCTGAGGCCGTAGTTTCCATGTACTGGTGCGTTTGCTAAGTTAGACAAATTTTAATCCTGAAATCAAAGAATCTTGGACAAGAAAAAGTGTGAAGAATAACGTGTGTTATCAGAAAACTAGCACTAAAATAATCACTATTATCTTTAGCCCCATGGTGGGCGCCAAACTGTGTTGATACCCAATTATTTCCCAAAATATTTTTAAAATTGCATATATACCTTCAAAATCATGCATTAGTATCAATTGGTATTTTTCCATAATTTTCTGCATTTTTATTAATTTTTCTAGTATTTTATTTCCAATAAATAATTACAAAATTGCATCACAAATGATTTCAAAAACGTTTCTTGATTTAATTTATTATTTATGGTCCTATTAAGACCAAATTATTCCATAAATAGCCAAATTGATACCTTTTGGCTATAATTACAATAACTTTGCAATTATAGCCCATGCATATAATTTTGTACTATTTCTTACCAGAAACTAGTCCTTTGTATTTTTAAATACCAAATAATCATTTTAAAATTATTTCTATGCATAGAATTCATTTTTTATAATTAGTAATTATTTTAATTAAGTTATCTTGGTATTTAACAAATAGCCCATTTTTAATTCGATTACAACCTATTAAAATCGGCCCAAATACCTTAATTAAACCAGCCCAAACACCCAAGCCCAAAACCTAAACATTACACGACCCAGTCCTCGTTAGATCTTGGTCGTTGATCAATTTTGATCAACGGCCTAGATTTAATCTTACCTTAATTAACTTAAACGACCTACCCCCCCCCCCCCCNCCTCTATCCTAACCATGGCTCCCACCCGCTGTTGCTTGCTCGCCGGTAATAATGGTGGCTCCACCATCACTCCTAGCCCTAATGGCTCCCCTCCTATGGCCGGGATTCATGCTGTCTTGAGGTCCTCAAGGAACTGGTGACCGTTCACTCACCCCTAGGCTTCTTCTCACCACTCTCAGTCCACCATGGCTCGATTGAGTAAGATCTTCATATTTTTCGGGTAAACCTATGGGTTTCTACGACGGCCTCTCTATCTCTGGGTTATTCCTCTCTAAACCCTAATATCTCTTATCTCTTTAGATCTGTAACATATCTGAGAATGTTTGAGCTATTTTACTTGGTTTCTATGAAAACCTCTCTAATTCTCAAAGCGTCGCTTCATTTTTCCAAATTAGGGTTTCTGGGACTTTTCTTCAAAACGATTTCCTCTGAGTTTAAGTGTTATTCTGTGATTCTTAACGTGTTCAAACATTTTTTGTTAGATTTCCTTTTAATCCTAATTTGCTATGTTAAAACCCCAATTTTAACACTTTATTAGAATTTCTGAGTTCATCATTGCCTGTCGATTCTGCTATGTGTGTGTTCGATTCTCATGAATATGCCTCAATTAATTAGAGTGTTTTCCTGATTTTCACCCTAATAATGTCTTACTAGGGTTTTCGGTTTGGTTCTTCTTGCTTACACTCTGTTTATTTGCTTATTCATAGAAATCTATACCATTTCCCTAAAAATTAGTATCACTTTGATTATTTGAATCCTTGATTTCCTGTGTTGATATTTCTACACTGATTTCCGGCTATTTTCCTGTCCTCACAATCTTTAAATTATTTCTTACCTTGTTTTGTGATTGACCGTATTATTTACTGATTCTTACGATTATTTCCTTAATTAAACCCTTATGTATATATCCCTAATTACTTATTCTGTACTTACAGTGTTTGAACTCTTTCCTTAATTTTTATACTCCAGCTACGTGAATTCTTTCCTTATTTGTTACCTGTTCTTTACCGTTTTAAATGACTCCCTTAATTAAGGGAAGACTTGGACTGATTTTATTTTTAATTGATTCTGAGTTCTATAATTACTGAGCAATTTGATTGTTGCCTTATTTACCTAGCTTTCAAACTGCTATATATATGCTCTCTTCTACTCTCATTAGACGAACCCACTTGTTCAAAAACTCTCTCTCACACTTAAAAACATTCTGTTATTTCTTGCTACTTGCTGCTTTAATTTAATTAGCCGGCTGCAAGCCAAGGCTAATTACTGCACTCTATTGCCCTATACTTAGTATCTGCTCTCTTTAACTGGTATCCTCTGATTTAAATCCAAGTTCCAAACTCAATGTGTTTACTTACTGCTTTAGTTTACTAATCATCAGTCTTCGTCTGTCTATTGTTTAGCTTTTCAACATGTAACTAACCTTTTTAAATTACTACTTCACTTAGCATATTAGTTCTGTCCTAATTCAACTTAGCATCAGCATGTTTATGAACTTTTTTAATCCCTTTATAGCATGTCCCAGCCTGGCTCTGCTCTATTTTTGTTTGTCTGGTTTCTAGTATGAACCTTTCTTTGCAAAGCAATTTTGTTACCTTAAGTTGTCTGATTCTATGTTTAACTCTGTCCTCAGCTGTTTGTTCTGGAATTCATATTGTGTTGGTACTATTAGCTATCCCCTAATCCCATAAACCCCTATAAAACCTCTATGTTTCTGCCTGTTATGTGTTCACTGTACATGCCCTATGTGTCTCCAGTTCCCAACTTCCCTGTGTGAAAGTCTGTTGTTGAGCAATGTGGTATTTGTTTGCTCTATGGCTGATATGTTGTTTGTTTGGTTGGCATTGTTCTTGTTTAACTATTTTACTATTAATCAACCCTTCTATTTTCATAAAACTTCTTCACTCAACTGAGTTCTTTTTCAATATTTTTTTCATATCAAAACCTTTTCAAAACTATGTCAAGCACTCTCACTCTACTCTTAGGTCCTTAGGTTCTGCCCCTCTGTTGTGTGACTGCCTTGGGATTCCTGTGAGATCCCTCTGAACTCTGGTGCACTGGGGCTGGCTCTTCCACATTACACTTACTCAGTTCCGGTTATGAAATCTGGGTGTGAGCACTGCCCTGGATCCTTCAGGTCCTTAGGGAACTCTGACACACCTGGACATGAGAAAGGCTATGAAACTCTAACAGTGGAGTTTATGAACAACTTGGATCCTCAGTGTATATTTGGGCCTGCTTCAGGCTCCCTATAGTTTAACTTCTTCTTTTATATCTATTTATGTAATTAATTCAACCATTGGTTTGTAATAATTTTTGTAAACAGATATTGGTGATCGGTAGTGAAATGGGGAGGGTAGTTATATAGTTCTGTTATGATCGGGTAGAAAGCATGTTTTAAGCTTTACATTATTTCTATCTGCATTAGAATCCATGTTTTAGGACCAACATATTCATTCAAATCATGACAAACATGCACTAGATTCATGTTCCTAGGATTTCATGTTTACTGTTTCAGTATCTCATCCATGCTTTATGTTTATCACTTAGAAATCCTGCTCCTAGGACAATAAACAACGTTAACATAAAAGTTGATACTCCTATGCATTCAAAATCATGTTTTCAATCATCCTGTAACTCTTTGTGCATTTAGAAATCATGTTTTAGGAATTCTGTGCATTCTGAAATTATGTCTTAATCATTCTGCATTTTATATGTGCATATTAGACACTATGCTCTAGGACTCTGCTGCATTTGCTTAACCACGCCTAGTTTAAACTACTGATTCCTGAAAAGGTATAACACAGTCTCACATATGATTACCCTGTTTTAAATAAAACTGATAACCATCCCTGCGTTTTCGTAACACTTAGAACATCATGCTTTTAGGTAAAACAACTTCTGAATTGTCTAAAGGTTAACATGCTTAAAAATCAGTAGGCAAACTGGTTAGGCCCCTGCTTCTGAGTTTATAAAAATAAAGCTGCATATTTTTGTGCATTGACATTCACTTAGATATCGTGTCTTAGGGTCATGCCTAATAAATTTGCCTCTTGTTTATGTTTGAGACGTGCTGATTATGTGCATTACTTGTGGAGGTAAATCTGGGCCTCATAACTGCTTTCCTGCATTTATCTGATCAGTCATATTTGTTCTTGCCTGTCACTTAGAATTTTATCCTTTTAAAACCTTAGGGGTCTGGCTAGAACTACCTATACTTAGAGGTCCTAAATTCCTCCAGGATCATTAAGAAGGGACGGGTAAGATCATGCATAGAGATCACTAAATAAATTCGCTTAATAACCGCTAAGGGGTGGGGTAAACGGTAGATATGGATATGATGACCGGTGCGCTAACCACGTGTAGCTTCTCACTAAGAAGTGATTACCGGGGGTTTCATTGATGTGATCCTATAGGATAAACAACTTAGGACTCCCCTATCCCCTACATCTGTGTGCTTAGACTGCGAATCTTTTCAAAACCATTACTTGTTTCCATGTGTATACTTTGACTGCTTATTTTCCACTTGCTTAAATTCACAAATTTGTTTGGCCGGGAACCACAATTGTGGACTTTGAGGGGTGCCTAACACCTTCCCCTTGGAGTAATTTCAAGCCCTTACCCAATCTCTGGTTATTCAATTAGTGTTATTGTGACCCTTAATAGGTGCCCTAATGCACCTTAATTTGTTAGGTGGCGACTCTTCAAATCCTTACATGCCTTATCCCAAAAGGAAATGAGTGGTCCCAATAATGTCAAGAACCATGACCAATCCGAAAGGAGAGGAAAAAGAGAGGCGCGACAACATGGCGACTCTGCTGGGGACTTCTAGGCTTTTACCATTTCAAACTGCTTTGTGAATTTGTCTTTATTGTGCTAAAACCTGCACCCTTTCCCTTTCCCTTTATGTGCAATTAATCGTTTACTTTCCCAAGTATTTATTTTTTTAAACTGACATGTTTCTTTTTGTTTTCCTTTGTAACTGCTTTTCAATCATAATTGTTATATTTACCGCTTTCACAATGTGCAAATACATGACAACATGTTTTTATTGATTATTTATTGTTGCATAATCATGCTCAACATCATATTCCACTTGTGCCTATACAAATCCTATAGAAACGCTTGATGAGTGGTTGCGCTCTTCCTATTTTGTATCACCCCCTAAATTCGAAAAGGCTTATTTGCAGTAAAACTAGTCGATTAGCGGTGCAGTCCACGGTTCCGTGCCTTTTCCCCTCAAGTTGTCCGCTTGAGGGTACCAGTCTAAAACCCCATAGAAACCTTACTCTTGTTATATTGTGCATTCATCATGGTCAAACCTAGCTGGGTTAATGCGTCGTCCGCACAAAAACCCTTTAAGATAGCCTTATCCAAAAGTCCACCGGGGTTCTTATAATCCCAACGGATGCGATCACGATCTGTGCATTAATTTGGAGAAATAAATCCCAATATGCTAATCACTAATGTATAAGTAGTTGAATCCGGAGGGGGAAAGGTTCTAACCTTATCCATTTTGCATAAAATGAGGCACAAAGTCCCCAGGTTCGACATGGTCCAAAGAATACCACCATTGTTGCTAGATTGGTGGGAAGACCTTTCGCCAAGTGACAAAGACCATGTGAAGAGGGTCCTCAGAAACTTACCCTCTTTACTAGATATCCAATCGAACAATATGTTGATTGAAGCAACCACTATGTTCTGGGACAAAGAAAGGTCTGTGTTCCAGTTTGGCAACATAGAAATGACCCCCCTCTTGGAGGATATGGGGGCTTCACGGGATTACCTTGGGACAGTCCAGGTTTGTTGGTGCCGGAAAACCGTGCCGCTAAGGGGTTCCTGAAAATTATGGGTTTGAAAAAGAACGATGATTTAGAGTGCATGATAGAGTCCTATATACCTTTTGACTATCCCTATGAATGATACGGCCATAGAAAATCCTATCGTATCTTCCACGATGAATTCCCTATTACTTCCTTGGGTCATATTCACCGCAGGGTTTTTGTGTTCGTCGTTTTCTTCCTGGTTATGATATTATTTCCGAGCAAAGGAGACAGGATTCACACTAGACTGGATATGGTAGCCAAAACCTTAATGGAGGGGATCGAGGGACAGACATATACCATTATCCCTATGATCATAGCAGACATATACCGAGCCTTGGACCGCTGCCAGAAGGGGTTCAAACACTTTGAGGGTTGTAATCTGCTACTACAGGTTTGGTTATTGGAGCATATCCAAAGGGTTCAATATCGTCAAGATTTTCCACGAAGGGCGTGGAATGATCATATAGCCTTCCATCACCCTAAGAGAATGACCTACATCCCAGACAGGTTTCCTCAACCGGAGAATGCTACATAATGGGTGCAGTTTTTTGACAATTTGACCGAGGACCAGGTTCAATGGATGTTCAAATGGTTCCATACCAGTGAGTCCATCATCAGATCGAGGGACGCTCCGCACCTGGTGTTGATCGGTTTAAGGGGCATATACCCTTATGTTCCCATCAGGGTTATGAGATAGGCAGGCAGGAAGCAAGTCATACCGCGAGTTTCTAAAATGAGTCTTTACAGGGCAGATTTTCAGGACGACGACGTCTTGTACAAATGTGAAGCTCAGCATATGTGGAATCTAAAGGTTATTATAGAAAAGAACACCATCGAGCCAGACAGGTACTACGAAGGGCATGTACGTTTTTACCTATCATGGTTGTAAGACATCATAGAAGGGATAGTTGAGCCGGGAATCGGTGGGGGAAATAGGGTCATAGACGAAGTTTCTGAGGCCTAAGTGAAATACAATAAACTACGCAAAAGGGTTCGTGATTCCAAGGCCGAGCATATGGAGCAACACAAGACCGATATGGAGCTGATCAATGAGTGGAAGGTTAGGGCTAACAAATCCAATGAGAGGTTGGAATATTTGGAGCAGCGTCTGATGGAATTACAGGCGAAGACAAGGAAAAGAGTCTCCGACTGCCAGAATGCTGAGGGAAGCGAAGGAGGGCATCTAGCAAGAGTATACCTGCTGCTGGGCATGCACGACCTGGGGAACCTGATCGACAGAGCCAAGAAGATCAAGCCTGGGGAAGGTCCTTGTGGGACCAAGTAGATTAGATTTACCTGCTTTTTCAAATGTAATAAGGCCAAGGCCAAGTGCCATTAGTGACTTATCTTATTCAGTGTCGTTTTAGATTTATCTACTTTTACATTAATGAAATGAGGAAATTATTGGCATCTAAGTTCTCCAAATCAACTTGTCTCTAGGCCTACCTCGGGCACAACGAGGCTCCCCAAATTAGGACACGCTTTTATATTCCTGCAATGTGTGTTTAAATACTGCAATATTTTCTCATGATCCTCACTGACTTGGCTACCTTTTATTTTTGCTTTTGTTTTCTTTATTTTATTCCCCTCCCCAAAGGTTGATTCGTGCATTCTGGCATCATCATCATATCACACAAGATCCAGGGGCCCGCCACCTCCTCCTCCTCCTAGTCCACTTAAAGGCAAATGCAAAGTCAAAGGAAAAATGGAAGATTTGAGCTATATCAGAAAGGAAAACACAACGACAGCTGAACGAACAGAAGATCCTGACAATCAAGGTACTCAGGTTCAGAATGATGCTATGTCACAACTCGAGCAAAGGTTGTTAAAACTCCAAGGGGAACTTGGCCATGTGCAAAACTTGGCGAATATGTCCTTCTCACTTAGTGTTCCAGATGTCAATCATCCGAACACCCAAAACCCCATACCTCCCAGAATAGCCCAAACAAATAGAACCCTCCCACAACTCACCACAGTACAACTCCACCGAAAAATCAAACTACTCCACCACAATGCAACACTTTCCACACTCCGAGAAACACCCCACTGATCATCCCTGAACCACAAAATTCCACAGATGACCACCTCTATGCTCAGGCGCCAGACCATCATAACAACCCCATATACGTGGAGACTCTACCTCACTCTACCCAACCTATTTCTTACACACCCGAATCCAGTGAAAAGGATAGGCTCATTAAGAACTTGGTCGAAGAACACAAGAGACTGACTAGCCGAGTCCAGGGCGTCGAATGAAGTAAAAGAGTTGAGGGATTGAACTATGAAGATCTCGCATACAACCTGATGTTGAACTACCAGAGGGTTACAAACCTTCTAAGTTTGAGATGTTTGACAGTACAGGTGATCCCAGGGTCCATCTAAGAACCTATTGTGATAAATTGGTTGGAGTAGGAAGAGACGAGGAGATTCGCATGAAATTTTTCATGAGAAGACCCTAAGAAGTGGTCCAACTGAGTAGGCGCCTCAAATTTCATGGATCGATTCAGGTTCAACACAGAGAATGCTCCAGACGTATTTTATATCCAGAACCTCAAGAAGAAGCCTAACGAAACTTTTTGCGAGTATTCCACTCGCTGGAGATCTGAAGCATCCAAGGTCAGGCCTGCTCTAGATGAAGAACAAATGAACAAATTCTTCGTCCGGTCGTAGGATCCGCAGTATTATAAGAGACTGATGGTAATTGAAAACTATAAATTCTCTGACATCATCAAGCTAGGAGAGAGAATTGAAGAAGGGATTAAGAGCGGAATGGTTAATAATTTTGAAGCACTACAAGCCACCAACAAAGCCTTGCAGTCTGGTGGTATATTCAAGAAGAAAGATACATGGACAATAATGGTTGCACAGGGGCCCAAATCCCCATTGGTATATCGAACTTCTTCACTCACATACCAAGCACCCCCACCTACATATCAGACATCACCTCCGCCAACAAATCAACCGTTACCCCCACCTTCTTATCAACCCACGTCTCCCAGGTATTCCCAACCAACCACCATTTATCAGACATACAACTTCCAACCCTCTCACTTCCAATCAGCCCCTGCTGGCCAAAATTTCCCAAGACCTCAACCCACTTTTAACCGCAGGCCGCCCAAGCAATATACTGCCATTGCTGAACCTATTGAC
The DNA here is from genome assembly GCA_005239525.1 of Nicotiana knightiana. Classification (NCBI taxonomy): domain Eukaryota; kingdom Viridiplantae; phylum Streptophyta; class Magnoliopsida; order Solanales; family Solanaceae; genus Nicotiana; species Nicotiana knightiana. Next base: position 267,932 of record ML423465.1, read on the forward strand.
CAGCTGTACCAAAGATTAAAAGTTGCTGGCTATGTTACTCCTATCCCTGCTGTAACCCCTGAAAATCCATCCCAATAGGTCAACCCAAATAAAACCTATGCATATCATTCCGGCATGAAGGGGAATACAATTGATGAATGTCGTTCACTGAAGGATAAAATTTAATCTTCTAATTGATAATAAGGTCATCCAAAAAAAGGAAGCTACTCCCAATGTCCACAACAATCTGCTCCCAGACCATAGGGGCGAAGGCATCAACATGATAGAGATAGAGGAAGAATGGGATCCAGAGGGGTCGAACGGATTGATCAAAGAAGGTGATGATCCAAAGAAGCCAGCAATCACACTTAATCCCATCATAGTCCAGATTCAGCCGTCAGGAGATGTTGAAGCAGCTGCGTTAGTCGCAAGTTTGAAGTGGAACCACCTTCGAATGCACCTGTACCGTTTGAGGTTGAGGTAATGCCACCTGCCACCTGCCACGACACCTGTCCCATTTGAAGTGAAGATATCTGCACAAATTACAGTGACAGTGTCAACCCTGCCACTTTTCAACACTAATGTCTTACCTTGGGACTCTGTGGTTGAAGCGAGAAGGAAAGGTAAGGTCAAGATGGAAGAAGCTGGTGCCGCACAGGGGATGACCAGGACCGGCAGGGTCTATACACCTGAACACTTGGAAGAGTCTAGCAAACATGCTTCCAAAAGGCCACCCATCATTGAAACAGATCCAGATGATCTTTAGAGAAAGGTGCAAGCCAAAGAATATTCAGTCATAGATCAGTTGAACAAGACTCCAGCACAAATATCCATCTTGTCATTGCTGCAGAACTCGGAAGCGCACAGGAATGTTTTGATGAGAGTGTTGAACGAAGCATATGTGCCTAATAACATCACTAGTGGAGAAATGACCAACATGGTAGGACAGGTGCTGGAAAGTCACAAGATCACTTTCCACGAGGACGAGCTGCCACCTGAAGGGCTAAGTCACAACAAGGCGCTGCACATCACTGTGCAATGTGAAGATTATTTCATTATAAGGGTTTTAATCGATGGAGGATCCAGCCTCAACATTTTCCCATTGACAACACTCAAAAGATTAGGCAAAGGATTGTACGAGATCAGAGAAGGGTCTGTGAATGTGAAGGATTTCGACAGTTCTCAGAGGGCCACCATCAGAGAAATCAGTCTTTGTCTACAGATGGCACCTACATGGTTCGAGGTTTAATTTCAGGTGATAGATGTATCCGCTTCATATAACCTGTTACTGGGACGACCATGGATACATGCCGCTGGGGCTATAGTATCATCATTGGATCAGGCGGTGACATTTGAATGGAACCACCAGGAAGTAATCATCCACGGAGATGGAAGCAACCCTATCTATAGTTGCTAGACCATCCCGGTGTTTGAAGGTACAAGAAGGCTGGGTGTAGAAACCTATCACCACATCAAGCGGGTCAATGCAGTATACAAGGATAAGTGGTGGGATAGTAAGATCAAAAGAATATTGAATTGGAGTGGGTACGAGCCTGGCAAAGGGCACGGTAAGAATCTTCAGGGGATTTCCAAACCGATACAGCTGAAGCACCAAGGCACCACTTTTGGGCTGGGATAAAAATACACTTGGCAAGAGTAGGAAGATTGGTCGCCACCATGGCGCGGTCCCTACTATCCGTTGGAACAGCCTATATCACATTTGGAGCAGACTTTCCAGCAAGCTGATATCATATGGGGGTCAGAAGAAGAAGAGACTCTAGCAGCTTTGAAGAATCTATTCCTGGAAGATGAAGACATGGACTGTTGTGTTATTGTTGAGGAGGATGAAGAGGAAGGCCCTACCATCCAAGCTGTGAGCAAGGGATCATTCCTCAAGAATTAGACCGTCAGACTATCCAGTGCCTGACGAGTCCCGGGGTAGCAAGGCTGAACAACGTTATTTACTTCATTTTTGCTAATGATTTCCTTTTCGCATTTTTTGTTTTTAATTAAAATCCTGATGTTCAAAAACGTTTGTTTAAATTATCAAAATCGCTTTTACATGTCAACGAATCAGTGTTTATTTATTATTGTTTTTCTCTCATTACTTTTATCTATACATCATTACTATTTCCTATCTTGGTGAATCGATGACTGTGACATGCAATGAGACAACGCAACAAAAGGACAGCGATTCAGAAGAAAATGTCATACCCGATGAAATTGTCAGAGAAGTTGAAGATTTCGAGAACAAACCTAAGTCCAACTTGGACGAAACTGAGGTAGTCAACCTAGGAGATTCAAAGATTGTCAAAGAAACTCGCATCAGCATCCATTTTTCTCCATCAGAGAAAGAGGAATAGACCCAGTTCTTGAAAGAGTATGAGGACATGTTTGCATGGTCGTACAACGACATCACTGGTCTAAGTACATCCATTGTGGCTCACAAGCTGCTGACCAATCCAATGTGTCCACCGGTAAAACAGAAGCTCAGAAAGTTCAAGCCTTATATGAGTCTGAAAATCAAAAAGGAAGTTACCAAGAAAATCAACGCCAAGGTCCTCAGGGTAGTTGAATATCCAACATGGTTAGCCAACATCGTGTCAGTGCCCAAGAAAGATGGAAAAGTTAGGGTTTGTGTCGACTACCGGGATCTCAACCGGGCAAGTCCAAAGGATGATTTCCCCCTTCCAAACATCCACATACTGATTGACAATTGTGCAAAGCATGAACTTCAGTCTTTCTTGGATTTTTTTCGCCGGATACCATCAGATTTGGATGGACGGAGAAGTTTGGCCATAACCAACCGATTCCGATGCAATTAAGCGCTACTATGCAAACTGAACTACTGACTTGATTCCCATTTAAGAAGGGATACATAGGCAGCCCTATGGGTTTAGTCACAATTCAATAAAAAATCTCCTCCCCTCCCCCCCCCCTCTCCCCCGGAATTGGAAACTGGGGTAGAATTTTGAGGAGGACCCTCAAAATTCTGAAGCAAGTTCAGTCGACCGCAGCATGTGCAACAGTCAGAAATGTCAACCCATCTAACTAGGGCAGAATTTTGAGGAGGACCCTCAAAATTCTGCAACATGAGAGGTTGCAACGGCTTGAACCGTGTCACGGTCGTCGGTTCATCTAATTTCTTAAAATATATTTCGTACTATGTCTTTGCAAAATCATGCATTCTTGCTTTCAAAATAGCTCTGTTTAGCAAAAGCTACTCCAATAACTTCAACAGGATCATCAGACCAAGCACAACGAGTCAAGAAAAGCCAGCGGGGATACGAACCGACCTTTACCATCTACAAAATTCACGATTTTTCTTTGGATGCAGGAACAAAGGACAAACACGCTTCAAAGTCAAAATTCTCAAAACAATTGCAATTGCTGAAATTTGGTATCTTCACGAACATGCTCCGTAGTCACAATTCTCACAATAATCGCAATATCAAAATCTGCTACCAGCTAAGAAATTCTACTATCATTTGCTATTTATTCTTCTGCATAAGGCTAATTGCCGCCTCCATCTGCATAAGGCTGAACTCTGCCTTCCATTTGCATAAGGGTAATCTCAGCCTTCCATTTGCATAAGGCTAGTCTCTGCCTTCCATTTGCATAAGGCTAATCTCTGTCTGCCCTTGCTTGAGGCTAATCTTTGCCTTCACCTGCGTAAGGCTAATCTCTGCCTTCATTTGCATGAGACTAAGATCTGTCTCCATACTTGCATGAGGCTAAGCTCTGCCTCCAATTTACTTTTTTACCGAGACTAAGCGCTGTCTCTCAAGCATTATTTACTTCGCTTCTCTTTCGGGATAAGCTTTTCCCCCCAATTTGAAAGACTAAGCCTTGTCTTGTTGACATCATATTATTGCATCTCATGCGCTGAAATATTGCCAACTTGTCCAAAGGCGTCATATTCTAACGACATCATCCTCATAGTCGGAAGACACCATGTCATGGCCTTCAGTTGTACTTCTGAGTGATATTGGTTATAGTTGTGTTCCTTGCTAGAATGGTAGAATTATTGTTGGGCATTTTTGTGCATTTAAGTATTCTTATTGTTGAATTTTCCTATCAAATTGTTGATTTTATATATGTTATTGCATGAGGGGACATTCCTTGCCGAGTGTTCGTGAGGTTATGCACGAGGGGACATTCTGTGCCGAGTGTTTATTTATTTATTGCACAAGGGGACATTCCGTGTCGAGTGTTTATTTATTTATTGCACGAGGGGACATTCTGTGCCGAGTGTTTGTGAGGTTATGCACGAGGGGACATTCCGTGCCGAGTGTTTATTTATTTATTTCACGAGGGGACATTCTGTGCAGAGTGTTTGTGAGGTTATGCACGAGGGGACATTCCATGCCGAGAGTTTATTTATTTATTGCACGAGGGGACATTCCGTGCCGAGTGTTTATTTATTGTTCAGAGCTGTTAAATTCCTGCTGTTATTTATATATTCCAGTTGTTATCGTATTCTGTCATTTCAGTGAATTGTTGCCCCTTTTCCCCAGCATGTTAGCTCCACTTTTCGTGCTTATCTGTTATTTCTTGTCATTACTTCTTTATTACATTATTGAACTGTACAGGTATTCGTTATTTGTCATGTCCTAGCCTCGTCACTACTACACCGAGGTTAGGCTCGGCACTTACTCAGTACATGGGGTCAGTTGTACTGATGCTACACCTGCACTTCTTTATGTCTTGCAGATTACGGAGCCGGACCCAGTTGGCATTGATCGAGGGAGTATCCTTCAGTCCACAGGCGACACTGAGGTAGTCCCATAGACGTTCGCGGGCCTTGGTGTCACCATCTATTTCTTTCCTTCTGTCTTATCTTGTGTTTCTAGACAGCTACACTTGTTTATTTGAGACTCATGTTTTTAGTAAATCTTATACTGTCCTTGAAATTGTGATACCAGTTCTAGGGGTGTATTTAAGCAAATTTCGTAAGATTTATTATTTAAGTTGTTGAATTTCTTATCTTCCGTATTTTTAATTATAATTGTTCTAGTTTACCACTATTATTTCAATTGTCTATAATAAAGAAATAAATGTAATAATAGGAATGTTGGCTTGACTAGCGGGTTCAACGGTATACGCAATCATGACCTGTAGGTGGGATTTCGGGTCGTGACAGGTAATAATGGTGGCTCCACCATCACTCCTAGCCCTAATGGCTCCCCTAATATGGCCGGGATTCATGCTGTCTTGAGGTCCTCAAGGGACCGGTGACCGTTCACTCACCCCTGGACCTGTTCTCACCACTCTTAGGCCACCATGGCTCGATTAAGTAAGATATTCATATTTTTCGACTAAACCTATGGGTTTCTAAGCCGGTCTCTCTATCGCTGGGTTATTCCTCTCAAAACCCTAATTTTATCTCTTATCTCTTTAGATCTGTAACAGATCTGAGAATGTTTGAGATATTTTACTTGTTTTCTATGAAAACCTCTCTGATTCTCAAAGCGACGCTTCATTTTTCTAAATTAGGGTTTCTGTGACTTTTCTTCAAAATGATTTCCTCTGAGTTTAAGTGTTATTCTGTGATTCTTATCGTGTTCAAACGATTTTTGTTAGATTTCCTTTTAATCCTAATTTGTTATGTTAAAACCCCAGTTTTAACACTATATTAGAATTTCTGAGTTCATCCTTGCCTGTCGATTCTGCTATGTGTGTGTTCGATTCTCATGAATATGCCTCGATTAATTAGAGTGTTTTTCTGATTTTTACCCTAATAATGTCTTATTAATGTTTTCGATTTGGTTCTGTTTGCTTACACTTTGTTTATTTGCTTATTCATGGAGGTCTATACTATTTCCCTAAAAATTAGTATCACTTTGATTCTTTGAATCCCTGATTTCCTGTGTTGATATTCCTACACTGATTTCCGACTATTTTCCTTGTCCTCATAATCTTTAAATTATTTCTTACCTTATTATGTGATTGACCGTATTATTTACTGATTCTTACTATTATTTCCTTAATTAAACTCTTATGTATCTATCCCTAATTACTTATTCTGTACTTACAGTGTTTGAATTCTTTCCTTAATTGTTATACTCCAGCTACGTGAATTCTTTCCTTATTTATTACCTGTTCTTTACCATTTGAAATGACTCCCTTAATTAAGGGAAGACTTGGATTGATTTTATTTTTAATTCATTCCAAGTTCTATAATTACTGAACAATTTGATTGTTGCCTTATTTACTTAGCTTTCAAACTGCTATATATATGCTCTCTTCTACTCTCATTAAACGAACTCACCGGTCCAAAAACTCACTCTCACACTTACAAACTTTCTGCTATTTCTTGCTACTTGTTGCTTCAATTGAATTAGCTGGCTGCATGCTAAGGCTAATTACTGCACTCTACTTCCATATACTTAGTATCTGCTCTCTTTAACTGGTATGCTCTGATTTAAATGCAAGTTCCAAACTCAATGTGTTTACTTACTGCTTTAGTTAACTAATCCTCAGTCTACTTCTATCTGTTGTTTAGCTTTTCAACATGTAACTAACATGTTTACATTACTGCTTCACTTAGCATATTAGTTCTGTCCTAATTCAACTTAGGATCAGCATGTTTATGAACTTGTTTAATCCCTTTATAGCATGCCCCAGCCTGACTCTGCTCTATTTATGTTTGTCTAGTTTCTGGTATGAACCTTTCTTTGCAAAGCAATTTTGTTACCTTAAGTTGTATGATTCTATGTTTAAATCCGTCCTGAGTTGTTTCTTTTGGAATTCATACTGTTTTTGTGTCATTAGCTATCCCCTAATCCCATAAATCCCTACAAAACCTCTATGTTTCTGCCTGTTATGTGTTCATTGTACATGCCCTATGTGTCCCCAGTTTCCAACTTCCCTGTGTGAAAGTCTGTTGTTGAGCAATATGGAATCTGCTTGCTCTATGGCTGATATGCTGTTTGTTTGGTTTACACTATTCTTTTTTAACTATTTTACTGTTAATCAACCCCTCTATTTTCATAAAACTTCTTCACTCAACTGAGTTCGTTTTCAATACTGTTTTCATATCAAAACCTTTTCAAAACTATGTCAAGCACTCTCACTCTACTCTTAGGTCCTTAGGTTCTGCCCCTCTAGTGTGTAACTGCCCTGGGATTCCTGTGAGATCCCTCTTAACGTGCACTGGGGTTGGCTCTTCCACACTGCACTTACTCAGTTTTGGTTATGAAATCTGGGTGTGAGCACTGCTCGGGATCCTTGAGGTCCTTAGGGAACTCTGACACACTCGGATATGAGAAAGGCTATGAAACTCTTACAGTTGAGGTTATGAACATCTGGTATCCTCAGGGTATACTTGGGCCTGCTTCAGGCTCCCTATAGTTTAACTTCTTCTTTTCTATCTATTTATGTAATTCATTCAGCTAATGGTTTGTAAAATTTTTGTAAGCAGATATTAGGGATGGCTAGTGAAATGGGGAGGGTAGCTATATAGTTCTGTCAATATCATCGAGTAGAAAACATGTTTTAAGCTTTACATTATTTCTATCTGCATTAGAATCCATGTTTTAGGACAAACATATTCATTCAAATCATGACAAATATGCACTAGATATCATATTCTTAGGATTTCATGTCTACTATTTCAGCATCTCATCCATGCTTTATGTTTATCACTTAGAAATCCTGCTCCTAGGACAATAAACAACGTTAACATAAAAGTTGTTACTCTTGTGCATTCAAAATCATGTTTTCAATCATCCTGTAACTCTTTGTGCATTTAAAAATCATGTTTTAAGAATTCTGTGCATTCTGAAATTATGTCTTAATCATTCTGCATTTTATATGTGCATATTAGACACCTTGCTCTAGGACTCTACTACATTTTCTTAACCACGCCTAGTTTAAACTACTGATTCCTGAAAAAGTATAGCACAGTCTCACATATGACTACCTTGTTTTAAATAAAACTGATAACCATCCCTGCATTTTTATAACACTTAGAACATCATGCTTTTAGGTAAAACAACTTCTGAATTGTCTAAAGGTTAACAGGATTAAAAATCAGTAGGCAAACTGATTAGGCCCCTGCTTCTGAGTTTATAAAAATAAAGCTGCATATTTTTATGCGTTGACATTCACTTAGATATCCTGTCTTAGGATCCTGTCTAATAAAACTGCCTCTTATTTGTATTTGAGACAAGCTGATTATGTGCATTACTTGTGGAGGTAAATCTTGGCCTCATAATTGCTTTCCTGCATTTATCTGATCAATCATATTTATTCTTGCCTGTCGCTTAGAATTTTATCCTTTTAAAACCTTAGGGGTCTGTCTAGAACTACTTATACTTAGAGATCCTAAATTTCTCCTGGACCATTAAGAAGGGACGGGTAACAGCACGCATAGAGATCGCTAAATAAATTCGCTTAATAACCGCTAAGGGGTGGGGCAAAGGGTAGATATGGATATGATGACCGGTGTGCTAATGCCACGTGTATCCCCTCACTGAGGAGTGATTACCGGGCATTGCATTGATGTGATCCTATAGGATAAACAACTTAGGACTCCCATATCCCCTACATATGTGTGCTTAGACTGCGAATCTTTTCAAAACCATTACTTGTTTCCATGTGTATACTTTGACTGCTTATTTGCCACTTGCTTAAATTCACAAAGTTTGTTTGGCCGGGAACCACAGTTGTGGACTTTGAGGGGTGCCTAACACCTTCCCCTTGGAGTAATTTCAAGCCCTTACCCAATCTCCAGTTATTCAATTAGTGTTATTGTGATCCTTAATAGGTGCCCTAACGCACCTTAATTCATTAGGTGGCGACTCGTCAAATCCTTACATCCCTTATCCCAAAAGGAAATGAGTTATCCCAATAATGTCAAGAACCCTGACCAATCCGAAAGGAGAGGAAAAAGGGGGGCGCGACAAACTGTTTACCTCGAAAATAGTTATAACAATTATATTTGATTTGTGGTTCTAAAAATATGTGATTTATTTCAATACTAATAAATAGACAAGAAATATTAAGTATGAATGAGAAGAAATGATGAACCAAACCGGTATTGTCAAAGGAATAGGAACCACGAGTTCGATAGCCTCGGAGGTCTCGAGGTGAGTTAAGAGCAATAAAGTACGAACAATAAATTAAGAGTAATAAAGCTGAAGAACAATTGTTGAGCACACTAAACGAGAAAAGCATAATAGAATGTTCTATTGCAGTGAATATGATGATCCTTTTACAAATGATTGGGGTCCCCTTTATATAGGAAGGGAAAACCCTAATATGGTACATTTCTAATTATGACGAAGAATTCTATTGGTACAACAGTATAACAACCTAGTACGGACTTTTACTAACTCGTACAAATCTTATCCCACAATTTACGCCCTGATCCACGTGTCATTGAGAGATTCCCGCTTTTCCTTGAGTGTCATCGAAATCGTACAGTCTCGAGGTAGACCGTATCAGGCCCTCGATTTTCTTTCCAAGGTGCGCATATCCCGGCCAGACTTGATTCTTACTTTGGGTTTCCCGAACTCGAGCTAGGGGCATGATTAAACCTTCGAAATCGAGCTCCCCGATTTCGACCGTATATGATAAGAGTAATTGATTGAAGATCTATTTGAAATTATTATTATTATTATTATTATTATTATTATTATTATATTTGATTGAGTTAGACTTCACGATTATACAGTGTAAAATATTGATCGCCTTAATATCTAAGTGCCATGATTAATGTGCCAATTTATAGAAACTAGTATTACAAAACGCAGCCCTATGCAACTACATACGTGACGGAGAAAAGGGAACCACCTCATTTTGTCCCCAGTTTCGTACACTACAAAATTTGGGGACTTTCACATAATTCCCGGTAAACTCACGTACATTTTGTCTTTTGTGTCTTGTCTCTTGGATCTATGTTATTGTGAGAGAATAGAAAGTGGAGAATGACACTTTGTGGTCATATTTCGTTGCCCTTTCCCTAGGGAGTTTGTTTTTAGAATTTTGTGTGAACTCATGCCTCAATGGACTTGAAGATAGAGCGATATGATCTTTTTGAATTTATTTATTTATTTACTAGTATTAGTATCCGCGTGATGCGTAAACATTATTAAAGAATGTTAGTTATATCGAGGTATGAATTAATTTATTTGAGAGCATTAGATCATACAGTTTAACAAAATTATTACTGTCCTGAATTAATTAGGCGACTTATATAATCATCAAATAACTTTTTGATGATAGTCAAATAGCATATTATATAAGTTGTGCTCCAAACAATCTAAAAATATACTCCATCAGTTTCTATTTATGTGAATATGTTTGACTGGGTACGGAGTTTAAGAAAAAATGAAGACTTTTAGAATTTGTAGTCCTAAACAAGTCAATAAGAGGCCCATAGTATTTGTGTGGTTATAAAAGCTTCTCATTTAGGGTAGAATTGTAAGTTTAAGCTAAACTGTTATCAAATTTAGAAATGAGTCATTTTTCTTTAACGGATCAAAAAGAAATAAGTTCAGATAAACTGGAATAGGGGGAGTAACATGTTTCAAACTAATAAGAATACATTATAATTAAAAGAATGTAGAATTTTTTTAATCTATTTTTCTAACTTTATTTGTTACTTTGTTAATCATCATCATTATAATCTTCGATCTCTTCTTACTTGTAACCCTTGACGAAGATCATATAGTGGTTCATTTATAAACGCATATTTATTTAATTCATAAATAGTCTCATATATATGAAATAATAATTAAAAGGTAATGCGAAAGAAAATATTTTCGCTTGAATTTAGAAGGTATTTTTAACTTACTTGGAGTTAAGATTACTGTCCAACATATTTTCTGAGAAAATCTTAGCTTCAGTAGTTCGATTTATAAATCATGATTAACCTGTGTCATTATCCAATATTATATTTAGTGTTACGTATATGCTCATTTTTATAGCAAAAATCATGTCTTATTTAGTATACTATTACATTATTTGTTTACTTTATTATTGAAGATAACTTATATTTTTTAATCTTTATTTATCATTTTTTCCCTTCAGCTTTTTTTTCTAGAGAAAAGAATAACAATCAGTACGTTTATAGTTATAGAGATCTTGAACCCAGAAGTAACAATTTTTTAGTGGTCTATTATATTAATGATTATGGGTGAAGCCTTTATGTCACGATCCAAAATCTACTCGATCGTGATGGCGCCTATCGTGAAACTAAGCAAGCCTAAATCCAATATTTTCTTTCAATTTCATAAAAACATCCTTTAAACTTTTAACAGTGAAATGAGTAAGCATAAATAAAAGCCCATTTAAAGTACAAGTTATCCTAAATGTGATACAACTGTCCCAGACCGGAGCATCACTGAGTACATGAGCGTCTAAAAGTACGGGACATAGTCCACATAAGTCTATAAACTTAAACATCAAGTAAAATAAACTGCGGAAGAGAAGATCGAGGTCCGCGAATGTGATGCAGCTACCTCAATAGTCTCCGAACTCCAACGTAGAGGATCAACAGCCGCCGTCGTCTCCGAAAGTGATGGATCTGCACACAAGATGCAGGGAGTAACGTGAGTAAACCAAATCAGTAAGTAACAGTTCCAAGCTATGGACTGAAGATTGTAGCGAACTTAGCCGGTACAAATAACATGAAAACAAACGTACGAAAACATAGAAATGCTCTGAATAAAATTTAGGCAAATCATCACTGAAAAATAAAGCAATGTCGTACAATGTATTAAAGATAACTTTACTGCATCTACATGCCAATGCATATTATGAGAATGATGTACCATAATATATGCCTCAAATGCCCTCACTCTTGATATATCAATCACTCGGTACCGCATATGGCTCAACCGGCCCAGGGAAGATCCATCCCGGAATAAATACATACACAACACATGACCATAGGTCATCTGGTACCGAGGATCAAGGGCAAATCAGTCCTGTAAAGAAGATCCATCTCCAGGTGACAAGTATTTCAGACAAGATCTATGTCAAGGGAAGATCCATCCCTCAATCATATCAACCGCGCTCACTGGGGTGTGTTACAGACTCTGGAGGGGATACTACAGCCCAAGCGCTATCATAAGCCAGATCCAGGCATAAATCAATACAACATATTGCGGCGTGCAACCTGATCTCATAATTTTCACTCATAATCAGGCTTTCAGCCTCACTCAGTCATCAACCTCTCCAGTCTCACCACGGGCTCAAAATGTCATGGAAACAACCCAGAACAACATGATATGATAGATCAATAATTTACCGAGACTGAGATGTGATATAAAGATGCATGATCATGACTGAGTATGAAATAATAAATAAAATTAATGAGGAGACAACAAATAAACGACCGCTAAAGGTCCCAACAATACCGGCACAAAGCATAAAACATGATGTCTAGCATGGCTCACAGTTCAACTAATTCATCACATCATGGAAACATGGATATTTACGGGGTAGAGTCATTAAACGGCGCCCTGGAATTTTCCAAGCCACAATTCTCACAGTGCACGCTCGCACGCCCGCCACTTGGCATGTGCGTCGCCTCAATGCTAATCACATAACACATAGTTCGGGGTTTCGAACCCTCATAACCAAGTTTGGAAGCGTTACTTACCTCAAGCCAAGCCAAATCCTACTCCATTACGCTCTTTCCCTTCGATTCGACCTCCAAATGCTCCGAATCTATTCACAAACATCACAATACCATCAATGTACACTAAGAAAATGAATTCCACAACAAAAACTACCAAATTAGACCAAAAACCCGAAATTGGTTCAAATCTGGCCTCCAGGGCCCACGCCTCAAAACCTAACAAAAACCACAAAACTAGAAAGCCCATTCACTCACAAGTCCATACATACAAAATTTAACAAAATCCAACATCGTTTGACCCTTCAAATTCTCACATCAAACACTTCAAAATCCCAAGCCCTAACCCCTCATTTTCACCCCTCATTTCCACTAATTAAATGCTTAAACAATGGGGAATCACCATAAAGACGAGTATTAGAGCTCAAGCAACTTACCTCACTAAAAACCCCTCGAATCCCTCTTCAAATCACTCCTAAAAGCTCCAAACCAACTTGAAAATGGTGGAAATGGTCCAAAATTCGCGAAGTATTCCTTTTATACTTTCTGCCCAGGGTTTTCGCACCTGCGGCCAATTATCCGCTCCTGCGGAACCGCACTGTGGCCAAATCTCCACATCTGCAAAAACCACTTAAATCTTCAAACTCTGCACCTGCGCCCCAGGTTCCGCACCTGCGGGCATGCACCTGTGCTCTTCCTTCCGCTTCTGCGGAATCTGGCCAAGCATCCCTTTTCGCATCTGTGCCCCAGGTCTCGCATCTACGAGCTCGCAGATGCGACCAATCTGATGCTTCTGCGAACCCAGCCCAGGTCCTCCAGATCTGCATCTGCGACTCAACCAACTCACCTGTGACCTCGCACCTGCAGCTCCCCATCTGCAGGTGCGGACAACACCAGCAACTTCAGAAACTAGCAAAAACAACTATCTCCCAACACCAAAAATCAATTTGTTGACCACCCGAAACACACCCGAGGCCCTGGGGACCCCAAATCATAATACCAAGCAGTCACATATCAATATACAGACTTAATCGAACCTTCGGAACACTCAAAACATCATCCAAACACCAAATTACCCTTGGATTCAAGCTTAAGAACTTATAAACTTCCAAATTCGGAAAACGACGCTGAAATCTATCAAACCACCTCCGAATGACCTCAAATTTTACACATATGTCACAAATGACACTACGAACCTACTTTAACTTTCGAAATTCTTTTCCGACCCTGATATCAAATTTTTCACAGCTGACCAAAATCGCCAAATTTCTAACTTTCGCTAATTCATACCTAATTCTAACACGAACCTCCAAATTACATTCCAGACGTGCTCCCAAGTCCAAAATCGACTAACGGAGCTAACCGAACCATAAATATCCCAATCCAAGATTGTTTACTCATAAGTCAGCATCTGGTTGACTTTTCCAACTTAAGCTTCTAAATAGGAGACTAAGTATCCTATTCCACTCCAAAACCACTCCGGACTCGAACTAACCAACCCGATATAACACAATATAGCTAAGTAACACATAAAGAAGCAGAAATGGGGGAATCGGGGATATAACTCATGAAACGAACGGTCGGGCCGTTACATCCTCCCTCTCTTAAACATACATTCGTCCTCGAACGAGTCTAGAAACATATCTGGAGTCTCAAATAGGTGTGGATATCTTCTCCGCATCTCGCGCTCGGTCTCCCAAGTGGCCTCATCCATAGGTTGACCCCTCCATTGCACCTTCACTAAAGCTATGTCCATTGACCTCAACTTTCGAATTTGTCGATCCAAAATGGCCACCGGCTCCACATCATAAGTCATATCACCCTTCAACTGAATCGTGCTGAAGTCTAAAACATGGGACGGATTGCCAACATACTTCCGGATCATGGAAACATGAAATACCGGATGCACACTCGACAAGCTGGGTGGAAAGGAAAGCTTATAAGCCACCTCCCCTGTCCTCTGAAGAACCTAAAAAGGCTCAATAAACTGGGAGCTCAACTTGAACCTCTTCCCAAACCTCATAACATCCTTCATGGGTGATACCTTTAGCAAAACCTTCTCCCCAACCATAAAAGATACATCACAGACCTTCCTGTCTGCATAGCTCTTCTGCCTAGACTTCACCATGCGAAGCCGCTCCTGAATTAATTTCACCTTATGTAAGGCATCCTCAATCATGTCTGTATCCAAGAGCATAGCCTCCCTCGGCTCAACTATCCAACCGGAGATCTACACCTCCTCACATACAAAGCCTCGTACGGAGCCATTTGAATACTCGACTGATAACTGTTGTTGTATGCAAACTCCACGAGCGGCAGAAACTGGTCCCATGAACCACCAAAATCAATGACATAAGCGCGCAACATGTCCTCCAATATCTGAATAGTGCGCTTATACTATCCGTCCGTTTGAAGGTGAAAAGCTTTTCTCAACTCCACCTGAGTACCCAACTCTCACTGTGTCGCCCTCCAAAACTGCGATGTGAACTGACTACCTCTATCTGAAATGATGGAAACTAGGACACCATGTAGGCGAACAATCTCTCGAATGTAAATCTCAGCCAACCGCTGTGAAGTGTCAGTAGTACCAACAGGAATGAAGTGGTCGGACTTGGTCAGCCGATCCACAATAACCCAAATAGCATCGAACTTCCTCGAATTCTATGGGAGCCCAACTACAAAGTCCATGGTGATCCGCTCCCACTTCCACTCTAGAATATCTATATCTCTGAAGCAAGCCACCTGGTCTGCGATGCTCATACTTAACCTGCTGAAAATTGAGGTGCCAAGCTACAAACCCAACTATATCCTTCTTCATCCGCCTCCACCAATAGTGTTGTCTCAAATCTTGGTACATCTTTGCGGCACCCGGATGGATGGAATACCGCGAGATGTGGGCCTCCTCAAGAATCAACTCCCAAAGCCCATCTACATTAGGCACACATATCCGACCCTGCATGCTCAACACGCCGTCCTCACCAATAGTCACATCTCTGGAATAACCTCGCTGGACCCTGTCCTAAAGAACGAGCAAGTGGGGGTCATCATACTGACGCTCCCTGATATGGTCATATAGAGAAGACCTGGAGACCATGCAAGCCAATACCCGACTCGGCTCCGAAATATCCAATCTCACAAGTTGGCCTGCTAAAGCCTGAACATCTTATGCCAAGGGTTTCTCTATTGCTAGAAGATATGCTAAACTCCCCAAACTCTCCGCCCAGCGACTCAAAGCATCAGCCACCACATTGGCCTTCCCTGGATGGTACAAAATAGTGATATCATAGTCCTTAAGAAGATCCAACCATCTCCGCTGACGAAAATTAAGACCCTTCTGCTTAAACAGATGTTGCAGACTCCGGTGATCAATATAGATCTCACAATGAACCCCATATAAATAATGGTGCCAAATATTCAAGGCGTGAACAATGGCTGATAACTCAAGATCATGGACATGATAGTTCTTCTCATGGTTCTTCAACTGGCGCGAGGCATATGCAATCACCCTACCCTCCTGCATCAAGACACATCCAATGCCTATCCTCGAGGCATCACAATACACAGTGTAAGAACCTGAAGTTGATGGCAGAACTAACATTGGAGTTGTGGTCAAAGAAGTCTTGAGCTTCTGAAAGCTCTCCTCACACTCATCTGACCACCTGAATGGAGAACCCTTTTGAGTCAATTTTGTCAAGGGCGATGCAATAGATGAAAATCCCTCCACAAAGCGACGGTAATAACCCATCAAACCAAGAAAGCTCCTAATCTCCGTGGCTGAGGACGGTCTAGGCCAACTCCGCAGTGCCTCTATCTTCTTCAGATCCACCTGAATACCCTCACTAGACACCACGTGCCCCAAGAATGTCACTGAACCGAGCCAAAACTCACACTTGGACAACTTTGCATAAAGCTTCTCCTCCCTCAATCTCTGTAATACTATCCTTATGTTGAGCATACTCCTCCTGGCTACGAGAGTACACCAGGATGTCATCAATGAATACAATAACAAAGGAGTCCAAATAGGGCTGAAATACATTGTTCAGCAAATGCATGAACGCTGATGGGGCATTGGTTAGCCCAAAAGACATCACTAATAACTCATAATGTCCATAACGGGTCCTGAAAGCTATTTTAAGAATATCCAAATCCCAAATATTCAACTGGTGATAGCCGGACCTCAAATCAATCTTGGAGAACACCCTCGCTCCCTGAAGCTGGTCAAATAAATCATCAATACGAGGCAAAGGATACTTGTTTTTGTGACTGTGACCTTGTTCAATTGCTTGTAATCAATGCAAATTCTCATAGAATCATCCTTCTTCTTCACAAATAGAACCGATGAACCCAAAAGTTACAATCTAGGCCCAATAAACCCCTTATCAAGGAGTTCCTGTAGCTGTTCTTTCAACTCCTTCAACTCTGCCGGTGCCATACGATACGGTGGAACAGAAATGGGCTGAGTGCCCGGCACCAAATCAATACCAAAATCAACATTCCTGTTAGGCGGCATGCCCGACAGGTCTGCAGGAAACACATCCGAAAAGTCACGAACTACCGGAAGAGAATCAATGGTAGGAGCCTCTACACTAACATCTCTCACAAAAGTCAAATAGGATAGACAACCCTTCTCAATTGTACGATGAGGCTTCAAATATGAAATCACCCTACTAGGTACATATTCTATAGAACCGCTCCACTCTACCCTCGGAAATCCCGGCATCTCCAAGGTCACGATCTTAGCGTGACAATCTAGAACATCATGACATAGAGATAACCAGTCCATACCCAATATCACATCCAAGTCAACCATATTGAGCAACAAAAGGTCCACTCGGGTCTCCAGACCCCCAACAGTCACCATACATGACCGATACACACGGTCCACACAATAATATCGTCCACAGGAGTAGATACATGAAAAGATAAAACTAAAGACTCACGGGGCATATCCAAAAAATGAGCAAAATATGAGGAAACATAGGAATACGTGGAACCAGGGATCAAATAATACCAAGGCATCTCGGTGGCAAACTGAAACAATACCTGTAATCACAGCCTCTGAAGCAATTGCATCTGGTCTGGTAGGGAGGGCATAGAAACAGGCTTGGCCCCCTCCTGATCTGCCTCCCCCTCTCGGGCGACCCCTAGCTGGCTGGGCGGGTAGTGGAGGAACTGGTGCTGAAGTCGAAGGCTGACTCCTCTACTGAGATGAACCTCCCTTCAGGCGGGAACAAAACCTCTTGGTATGACCCAGATCTCCACACTCAAAGCAACCTCGACCTGCAAAGGGCGGCAGGGACTGAAGGGAACCCTGAGCACTGGAATGACCGCGAGAAGGTCCTGACATAGATGAGCCCTGAGCTGATGGGGCATGAGACGAACTCTGAGTTGGAACAACACTGAATGATGTCTGGCCCTGTTGATAACCATGAGGTCCATGACCGGATGACGCACCACGGTGGACTGGGTGAGCTATTTGAGTATGCCCGAAAATACGGCCTCTACCGTGCTGGAACTGACCCCTAGAAGGAGCACCACTGAATCCACCCTGACCACGAGGCCTCTTCGCCTCCCTCTCAATCCTCTCCTGCCGGCGAACCATCTCATTTTTTCAAGAAATATCGACAACCTCATCAAAAGTAGCACCAGACCCTCTCTCTCTCTCTCTCTCTCTCTGGTCATAAGTAATCGGAGCTGGAAACTGAGGCCATCTATAAATCTCCTAATCCTCTCTTGGTCTGTGGGAACCAACCAGACTACATGACATGCCAACTCGGAGAACCGCATCTCACACTGCATCACAGACATATCACCCTGACGAAGCTGCTCAAACTGTTTGCGCAGCTCCTCTCTATGGGATTGAGGTACAAACTTCTCCAAAAAGACCACGGTGAAATACTGCCAAGTGAGGGGTGTTGCGCCAACAGGCCTACGCCTCTAATAAGTCTCCCACCATCGGAGTGCAGCCCCAGAAAACTGAAAAGTAGTGAATAAGACCCCACAATCTCCAGAATACCAGCTGTACGGAGAATCCTCTGACACCTGTCCAAGAAATCCTAGGCATCCTCTATCCCTTTGCCACTGAAAGGTGGAGGCTGGAGTCTCCCAAACCTCTCCAACCTACGTTGATCAATCTCATGCACAGCAGGAACTACATGCTCCTGAGCAGCTAAAACCGGTTGGGCTGGTGGTGCCCTTGGTGTCTGGAGTCCCTGAACAACCTGCTCCGGTGTGCGGGCGATGAGAGTCTGAGTGCCTCCCACGGCCTAAGAAGTGGTTGCGGCCGGAGTAATTGAGACCTCCTGAGCAAGGCCAGTACATACTGATAAGATCTGAGCTAGGTCCTCTTGAAGGCCAGAAATCACAATAGGCAGAGGTGGTGTCTGAGCTGGTCCCGCTGGGGAATCTGCGACTAGGACCTGGTCTGGAGCAACTAGAGGGTCTGTTGGTACTACTTCGGCTGTTGTGTGGGCTGCACCTCTACCCCTACCATGGCCTCGACCGCGGCCTCGGCCTCTCGCGGCCCTGGCTGGTGGTACTAGTGGCTGATCACACTAACCGATAGTGTGAGTCCTCGCCATCTGTGAGAGAATGAAAAAATAGTAGTTTAGTTATCAGAATCAACATATTCGCACGACAAGAATTCAAGAATGTGAGATTTTTCCTGAAGGTTCTGCAGCCTCTCGAAGATAAGCACGGACGTCTCCGTACCGATCCGCAAGACTCTACTAAACCTGCTCATGACTCGTGAGGCCTATGTAACAGGCTCTGATACCAACTTGTCACGACCCAAAATCTACGCGGTCGTGATGGCGCCTATCGTGAAACTAGGAAAGCCTAAATCCAACATTTTCTTTTAATTTCATAAAAATATCCTTTAAACATTTAACAGTGAAATGAGTAAGCATAAATAAAAGCCCATTTAAAGTACAAGTTATCTAAAATGCAATACAATTGTCCTAGATCGGGGCGTCACTGAGTACATGAGCGTCTAAAAGTACTGGACATAGTCCACAGAAGTCTATAAACTTAAGCAACAAGTAAAATAAACTGAGGAAGAGAAGATCGAGGTCCGCGAATGTGATGCAGCTACCTCAATAGTCTCCAAACTCCAACGTAGAGGATCAATAGCCGCCGCCATCTCTGAAAGTTCCTGGATCTACACATAAGGTGCAGAGAGTAACGTGAGTAAACCAAATCAGTAAGTAATAGGTCCAAACTATGGACTGAAGATAGTAGCAAACTAAACCGGTACAAATAACATGAAAATAAACATACAAAAACATAGAAATGCTTTAAATACAATTTAGGAAAACTCATCACTGAAAAATAAAGCAATGGTGTACAGTGTATTAAAGATAACTTTACTGCCTCTACATGCCAATGCATATTATGAGAATGATGCACCATAATATCTACCTCAAATTCCCTCACTCTCGATATCTCAATCACTTAGTACCGCATTTGGCTCAACCGACCCAGGGAAGATCCATCCCAGAATATATACATACACAACACATGACCATAGGTCATTCGGTACCAAGGATCAAGGGCAAATCAGCCATGTGGAGAAGATCGATCTCCAGGTGACAAGTACTTCAGACAAGATCCATGTCCAGGGAAGATCCATCCCTCAATCATATCAATCGCGCTCACTGGGGGTGTGTTATAGACTCCGTAGGGGCTCTTACAGCCCAAGGCGCTATCATAAGCCAGATCCAGGCATAAATCAATACAACATGTTGCGTCATGCAGCCCGATCCCATAACTGTCACTCATAATTAGGCTCTTAGCCTCACTCAGTCATCAACCTCTCCAGTCTCACCACGGGCTCAAAATGTCATGGAAACAACCCGGAATCACATGATATGATAGATCAATAATTTACCGAGACTGAGATGTGATATAAAGATGCATGATCATGACTGAGTCTGAAATAATAAATGACAGCAAATAAACAACTGCTAAGGGTCCCAATAATACCAGCACAAATCCTAAAACATGATATCTAGCATGGCTCACAGTTCAACTAATTCATCACATGATGGAAACATGGATATTTATGGGGTAAAGTCATTAAACGGTGCCCTGGAATCGTCCAAGCCACAATTCTCACGGTGCACGCTCGCACGTCCGACACTTGGCATGTGTGTCACCTCAATGCTAATCACATAACACATAGTTCGGGGTATCGAACCCTCAGAACCAAGCTTGGAAGTGTTACTTACCTCAAGCCAAGCCAAATCATACTCCGCTCTACTCTTGCCTCTCGATTCGGCCTCCAAATGCCCTGAATCTATTCACAACCAGCACAATACCATCAATGTACGCTAAGAAAATGAATTCCACAAGAAAAACTATCAAATTAGACCAAAAACCCGAAATTGGTTCAACCCCCCCCCCCCNAAATCTTGATGACTCAGTAGTCTACGCGGAGCAATGAAGACACGACAGCTGGACGGGACTCTATGAAGAGGTATGAGGCAAAGAGGCTCGGCAAATCACACTCATGGGTTAATTAGCTATGGAAGTCTCAACCTGATTGAGAAGATGAAGAGACACGGTCAAAGTGTATCTAGGCAGAATAAAGGGCAGATTCAGAGATCTTCAAATTAGTGATCCACACATTACACAACATTCACGCAACAGTTACGGTTGATTCATTGTAACGTTACATTAGTGTCGTAATTAGTCATTAATGCTCAATCACTGAAAAGGGTAGACGTTATATTAGGAAATTCCCTATATAAGGGAGAAAAATATAACCTGTAAGGGAGGGGAAAAAAGCATTTGAACTACTATTGCAATACACTTACTTTTTGTGCATCTTACTGCTTTCCATTTACGAGTTTACCTATAATTATTATCTTATTCTTTGGTTATCAGAAACCCATGTTCTTCTTAAAATAGCTCTGGGCAAAGAATCCAATTCTTTGGTTAAACAAATTGGTTCCGTTACCGGGAATCTAATAATCTGTGTTTGCTTTTCAAGCGATATCCTCTGAACTATGTCGAACTCCAACGACAACAACAAGCAAAGGAATGGAACCCCAGTTCCATCGCCTTCAAAAACCCCACGTGGTTCAAGGGAACAATCCCCAAAAAGATCCAATAACAACAACGATAGTAATGATCAAACGGTGGAACAAGATCGGGTAAAGCAAATGATTGCAGAGTATGTGAGCCAAGCTTTGCAATAATTTGCGAGGGGATTACCAGCAGCGTTACCTGCACCACTGAAACCATCCCCCAATAATACCATCACCATGGAAAATCCTCAATCTGGGTTGGCAAACTCAGGAAGGGGAGATACTCCTAATGAATCTCTCGAAGCGAGACCAGGTATGTCTAATAACTATGAATTACAGACTTTATTACTAACTTTGCAGAAACAGGTGAAGGAACAAACGATCGAATCGAAAAAATTCCTGGAGTACCACCTGTTATCAAAGGCATTGGCGCTGATCGATATTCTCAACAACCTTGGAAACCAAGTGTAGCACCCATACCCATTCCAAAGAAGTTTAAAATTCCTGACGTACCTAAGTATGAAGGGACAACCGACCCACGCGACCATGTGACTGCTTTTACCACCGGAGTGAAGGGCAACGACTTAACAAAACAAGAAATTGAGTCGGTCCTAGTTAAAAAGTTTGGAGAAACACTTACCAAAGGGGCACTAACCTGGTATTCTCTTCTCCCTAAAAACTCTATTGATTATCTTGCTAAGCTTGCAGATTCTTTCATAAAGGCACACTCCGGTGCGCAAAAAGTTGAGAAAAGGATGGAGGACATCTTTAAAATAAAACAAGGAGACACGGAACTACTTCGTGAATTTGTAGACAGGTTTCAACGAGAAAGAATGCAACTACCAAGGGTGCCTGATAATTGGGNTGACAAAAGCTCAGAAGCCACGAGGAGACTCAAGGAAATCTTGAGAGAATTCCCAGCTACAACGTGGAACGATATTTATAACAAGCACAATACTAAAATTCAAATAGAAGAAGATACCATTATTTGTTTGAAAGAGGAAGATTATACCAGATCCAAACGTTCAGAATCAGACAGAAGATCAGGTAAAAACAGGTACGATCCTTACTTGGGACCATCGGGACGTGAAAATCGTCCCAGGTTCGAAAACACCAGGTCAGATTACAGGCCACCAAGCAGAGATGCGGGCTCATCCTCATCTAGATCCAGAAGGTCTCAAGATCAACGACCTAAAAGTAATGCGCGAATTGGGGATCACACCTTTAATGTAAGTACCTCCGAACTAATTTCAGTGTTAAGAAATATGGGTGATAAGGTTCGATGGCCCTAAGAGATGAGGTCGAACCCGAACAAGAGAAACCCAGATCTCTGGTGTGAATTCCAATGATCATGGACACATAACTGCAGATTGCAGATTTTTGCAAGGTGAGGTAGAACAATTATTGAAACAGGGCTATTTGACAGAATTGTTTAGTGAAAAAGGTAAACATGCATACATGAAGAACATGCAGGAGCCCCCAAAACCTCCATCTCCAAAACGAACCGTCAACGTGATACACGGAGGTGAAGAAGTAAACGGAGTGGTCTGCAAAACGACCACGAAGTTCACAATTACACACGGAAAATGGGTTCGTGAAGATATGGAAGCAGGCGATATAACCTTCAATGATGCAGATATCGACGGATTAATGCTTCCTCACAACGATGCTCTGGTAATATCCTTACTTATTCATGACACTAACGTAAAAAGAGTGTTGATTGATCCAGGTAGTTCAGTCAATATCATTTTGCTAAGAGTCGTGGAAGAAATGCTATTGGGGAATCAAGTAATCCCAAGGGCACGAGCCATATCAGGGTTTGATAACTCTACGGTTATAACAAAAGGAGAAATTGAGCTTAGCACTTATGCTGAGGGNCCAATATCATTTTTCTAAGAGTCGTGGAAGAAATGCTATTAGGGAATCATGTAATCCCAAGGACATGAGCCATATCAGGGTTTGATAACTCTACGGTTATAACAAAAGGAGAAATTAAACTTAGCACTTATGCTGAGGGAATGATCAAAAGTACCAGGTTCCAAGTCATCGATACTGACATGGCTTATAACGTAATCGTGGGAAGGCCATGGATCCACGACATGAAAGTAATACCCTCTACCTTGCATTAGGTAATTAAATTCCCCTCTAAATGGGGGATTCATAAAATTAGAGGCGATCAACAAACCGCGAGAAATATAAATTGTGTGGTACACTACAACAAAAAAGTAGAGGTGAAAGAATCAAAGGCTAAGGAAATCTCCCAAGCACATGACACCGCCCAAACAGGCATGGAAGAAATTACTACCCAAATAGGTACGGAAGGTATTACTGCTGAAACAGGTACGAAAGAAAATACTTACGAGAAAGAGAATCAAGTTACCACAGAAGNGAACCGGAGGAAGACGAGCACATCAAAACAAATATGAAAGAGCTCGAAGTTGTTCCATTGTCTGAACAAAAGCCTGAACAGAAAGTGTATATAGGCACGAGGCTGAGTCTCGGTCGAAGAGGTAAGTTAATTGATTATTTAAAGGCTAACGCAGATTTCTTTGCATGGTCCTACTCAGATATGATAGGTATCCCGCTAGAGGTGATGACTCATAAGCTAAATGAAGATCCATCCTTCGTACCTGTTAAGCAGAAGAAAAGAAAGCAAGGACCATTCAAGAACCAAGTGATTGACGAAGAGGTACAAAAACTCTTAAAGATTGGTTCAATACGAGAGGTAACGTGCCCTAATTGGCTAGCTAACACTGTGGTAGTACCTAAAAAGAATGGAAATGGAGAGTATGTGTAGATTATACTGAATTAAATAAAGCATGCCCCAAAGATTCATTCTCATTACCACATATAGATCAAATGATTGATGCCACCGCAGGTCATGAATTGTTAAGCTTTCTAGATNATTATTGTTATAAAGTCATGCTTTTGGCTTAAAAACGCTGGGGCCACCTATCAAAGGCTAGTGACCAAGATGTTCCAAGAACATCTGGGGAAAATAATGGAAGTTTACATCGATGACATGCTGGTAAAATCAACACGGGCGGAAAACCATTTCAAGCACCTCTCTATTACTTTTGACATTTTACGCAAGTATAATATGAAGCTGAATCCAGAAAAATGCGCTTTTGGCGTAGAATTAGGTAAATTCTTAGGTTTCCTTGTAAATAGGGGAATAAAGGTAAATACTGATCAAATTAAAGCTATAGAAGAAATACCTGATCAAAAAAAAAGTTCAAAGACTAACGGGAAGAATTGCAGCCTTAGGAAGATTTATTTCCAAATCTTCCGAGAAAAGTTTTAAATTCTTTGCAGTTCTCAAAAAGCAATATCGGTACGAATGGACTGAAGAATGTCAATAGGCTTTCAAAGACCTAAAGACTTATCTATCAAAACCTCTGTTGCTGTCAAAGCCGAAGGAGGGGGAGCGGCTATACGTCTACCTTGCTGTCTCGGAAATTGTTGTAAGTGCAGTATTGGTAAGGGAGAATAAAGGTAAACCATCTCCTATTTATTATGTAATCAAGACATTACTAGATGCTGAAACTAGGTATCCACATCTAGAAAAGTTAGCCTTCGCTCTAATTGTGGCATCTAGAAAATTAAGGACATACTTTCAATGTCATCCAATCACAGTTGTGACCTCGTACCCATTAAGAAACATACTGCATAAACAAGAACTATCAGGAAGATTAGACAAGTGGGCCATAGAATTAAGTGAGCATGAAATAATATATCGGCCTAGGACTGCAATCAAGTCTCAAATCTTAGCTGATTTTGTCGCTGATTTTAGTAATAGCATTGTCCCTGAAGTGGAAAAAGAGTTACAACTCTTCAACGGTGTTAATCCGGGTCTATGGACCCTATTTACCGATGGTTCTTCCAATATAAAAGGTGTCATCTTAGGCATAGTCTTAATATCACCCACAGATGAAAAGACATGACAGGCTATCAAATGTTATCCTATAACTAACAATGAAGCAGAGTACGAAGTTGTTATTGCAGGATTAGAACTCGCACGAGAGATTTCAATCGAGCAAATCGTGATCAAAAGCGATTCCCAACTGGTAGTAAATTAGATACAGGGGACTTACATCACTCGAGAGACTCGGATGCTACAATATCTGGAAAAGGCACGAGAGCTCGTGAGACAATTCAAAACATAGAAGGTAGTACAAATACCTAGAGAGGAAAATGCAGAAGCAGATGCATTAGCTAACCTCGCAGCAGTCACGGAAGTAACAAACAAGGACAATGCAATTGTCGTTCATCTATTCCATTCAGCGATCGACTAGGATAGAAATGAGGTAACTTTCAACAATTTAACCTGGGATTGGAGAAATGAAATCCTAAATGTTTTTTACAGAATGGCACCGTACCTGAAGACAAGAAAACAGCTCAAGCACTTCGCCACAAAGCTGCACGGTACTGCCTCATTCGCAACTCATTATATCGCAAGATGTTCGGAGGGCCCCTAGAAAAATGCCTCAGACCTAACCAAACGGATTTTGTGATGAAAGAAGTCCATGAAGGACAGTGTGGAAATCACTCAGGGGCGAGATCCTTAGTAAGAACCTTAATCAGAGCTGGATATGATTGGCCTAAGATGGAAGAAGAGGCCGAGGACTTCGTATCCAAATGCTACAGGTGCCAAAGGTTTCCCAATAACATGCATCGACCAGCAGAATTATTGCATCCAATAATATCCCCATGGCCATTCATGAAATGGGGGATGGACATAGTAGGACCTCTTCCCACATCTAAAGGACAGGTACGGTTTTTGCTCGTGCTAACCGAATATTTTACAAAATGGGTAGAGGCAGAAGCGTTCAAACAGGTGCGAGAAAAGGAAGTTAAAAGTTTCTTATGGCGAAACATAATATGCCCCTTTGGGATACCAAAGGAGACCGTGTATGATAATAGCCCACAATTCATAGGCTCGCAAATCACAGAATTCTTCGAAAGCTGGCAAATTAAACAGATCACTTCAATGCCATACCATCCTGTGGCTAACGGTCAGGCTGAGTCAACGAATAAAGTCATCATCAACAATCTAAAGAAGCGGCTAGATAGAGCCAAAGGAAACTAGCCTGATGAGTTACCAGGGTACTATAGGCATACAGAACAACTTCAAAAACAGCCCGAGAGAAACTCCATTCGCGCTTGTCTATGGCTCAGAAGCCTTAATACCTGTAGAGATTGGCAAACCAAGCTTAAGGCTTACAACAGCCACGGAGGAAACAAACGACGACGAATTGAGGACCAATCAGGACCTACTCGAACCACGGAGAGAAGCAACACTGATATGGTTGGCAGCTCAAAAACAAATCATAGAGCGTTATTACAACCGTAAAGCTCATCTCAGATACTTCAAGATTGGGGACTTCGTCCTCAAAAAAGTCTTTCAATCAACGAAGGAAGCAGACGCAGGAAAGCTAAATCCAAATTGGGAAGGACCCTAAAATATCCGAGGTATAGCTGGGAAGGGCGCCTACGAGTTGGAAGCTATGGACGGCAGAATCCTACCAACAAGTTGGAATGCCATTCACTTGAAGAAGTACTACTTTTAAGGAAAATAAGTACCCCCGGTCAGGTATCACAAGTTCGCTTTTATTTTGAACATTTAAAATTTTACTAACCTTTTTAGATGATAGGCATAAAGCTAACCATCACCAGATGATGATATTAGGCTTGCAAAGATGCGAGGAACCAAGGCTAAAAAAGCTAAGCATCTAAGACACACGACAACCCGCCACACAAGAGGACCAACTTGTCCTAAGCAAATGTTGAAGAAACGACAAAATTCGATGATGACTGGATCAATAGGAGGTCTAAACCCTAGAGTAAAAGGGTAAGTGTAAACAAAAGAATGCCTCGTCTTGTAAGACGTTATTCTTTGATTGCTATTCGGAAGAACAATGGGAAAATCAGACTCCTAAGAACATTTCCTGCAAACAAAGGGAATCAAACCTTCGGTAATAAGAGTGGGATGCTTATCAACACTATCAAGTGATAACGACTGATCTACAAGGACCTGGCTATCCCTAGTGAAGGTAAACTCAGAAGAAATGATTTCGTCAACTCGTGGTTCGCGTAGGGGTTCGTGATGTTCTCTACCCCTGGACAAAGACTTGGAAGCCCTAGCTCTTGGAGAGACTAAAGACCTAGCAGTAGGAGGGGAAACAATCTGGGAAGAAGAAGAGCCTCTCGAAGGGGTAGAGCCTAAACTCCTCAGTCTACCACCCCTCCGACTCCGAGTCGGAGCGGAAGAGGTAACTCATCAACGTTTATGACTCTCTTAGATTGGTCTGAAGAAGACATATCTACAAAGGCAAATAAAAAAGTTCTTTACAAATAAAGTTTGAAAGTTAGAAGTTTTTCGTGGAAGAAAAGAAAAGGCGGGTATTTATACTCGAAGACAAACCGTAAAAAAAATGGAAAAAAAATAATGATGTGAAAGCCATAATTGAAGATGTCACTTCATGACTGATGCAGCCGCAAGAAAGCCCTAAAAGACGTTGAACAATTACAGAACCAATCCAGGAATGCCACCTGGCATAAGCATTAAATGGAAGTGACAAACGACGCTTACGTGCAGGAAAAGATGCAATGATTCGAGTGAAGCGGCGACAAAATATTCCCGCCATAAATGAGTATCCACTTACCAAATATTAATTGATAAATATATGGTAAGTGGGGGGACTATCTGTATTGGTAAAAAAGAGCTTCACACGTGTAATAAATCTTGATGACTCAGTAGTCTACGTGGAGCAATGAAGACACGACAGCTGGACGGGACTCTATGAAAAGGTATGAGGCAAAGAGGCACGACAAATCACACCCATGGGTTAATTAGCTATGGAAGTCTCAACCTAATTGAGAAGATGAAGAGACACGATCAAAGTGTATATGGGAAGAATAAAGGGCAGATTCATAGATCTTCAAATTAGTGATCCACACGTTACACAACATTCATGCAACATTTACGGTTGATTCATTGTAACGTTACATTAGTGTCATAATTAGTCATTAATGCTCAATCACTGAAAAGGGTAGACGTTATATTAGGAAATTTCCTATATAAGGGAGAAAAATATAACCTGTAAGGGAGGAAAAAAAAAACATTCGAACTACTATTGCAATACACTTAGTTGTTGTGAATCTTGCTGCTTTCCATTTACGAGTTTACCTACAATTATTATCTTATTCTTTGGTTATTAGAAACCCGTGTTCTTTTTAAAATAGCTTTGGGAAAAGAATCCAATTCTTTGGTTAAACAGGGCCCATGCCTCGAAACTCAAAAAAAAAATCACAAAACTAGAAAGCTCATTCACTCACGAGTTCATACATACGAAATTTAACAAAATACGACACCATTTGACCCTTCAAATCCTCACATCAAACTATCCAAAATCCCAACCCCTAACCCCTCATTTGCACCACTAATTTCCACTAATTAACTATTTAAACAACAGGGAATCACCACAAACATGAGTATTAGAGCTCAAGCAACTTACCTCACTGAAAACCCCTCGAATCCCTCTTCAAATCACCCTCAAAAGCTCCAAAACCGACTTGAAAATGGTGGAAATGGTCCAAAATTCGCTAAGTGTTCCTTTTATATTTTCTACCCAGGGTTTTCGCACCTGCGGCTAATTATCTCCTACTGCGGAACCTCACCTGCGGTCAAATCTCCGCATCTGCGAAAACCACTTAAGTCCTCAAACTCCGCACCTGCACTCCAGGTTCCGCACCTGCGGGCGCGCCTGCGCTCCTCCTTCCGCTTCTGTGGAATCTGGCCAAGCATCCCCTTCCGAATCTGTGCCCCTGGTCTCGCACTTGCGGGCTCGCAGATGCGACCAATATCACGCTTCTGCAGACCCAGCCTAGGTCCTCCAAATCCGCATCTGCGACTCACCCAACGCACCTGCGACCTCGCACCTGCGGCTCCCCATCTGTAGGTGCGGACAACACCAACAACTTCAGAAACCAACAAAAATAGCTATCTCCCAACACCAAAAATCAATATGTTAACCACCCGAAAAACACCCGAGGCCCTCGGGTCCCCAAACCATAATACCAACCAGTCACATATCAATATATGAACCTAATCGAACCTTTGGAACACTCAAAACACAAAATTACTTTCGGATTCAAGCCTAAAAACTTCTAAGTTGTGATGACCCAAAAAGTCATCCCGTATATTTCTAGCTAATTCTGTGTTCCAAGGTCGTGAAAACCTCCTTCTATCTCACCTCAATTTGCATGCGCAGCCTGGGCATGTAGCCGGGAAGCCTTTATGTGAAAAATTGATAAAAATAATAATTTTGTATTAGAAATTGAATAAAATTGACTTCTGTCAACGTTTTTTGTAAATAGACCCGGACCCGTGATTTGACGATCCTGGAGGGTTCGTAGGAAAATATGGGACTTGGGCGTATGCCCGGAATTGAATTCCGAGGTCCCAAGTCCGAGAAATGAATTATTAAAGAAAATTATTTTCTGAAAAATATAAAGGTTTTTGAAAATGAAATTTGAGGTGAAACCTGTGATATCGGGCCCGTATCATGGTTCCGGAGCCCGGTAGAGTTTTGATATGACTTGTATGTGCTATCTGTGAAATTTGGTAAGAAACAGACTTAGTTTGACGTGATTCGGACCTTAAATGCAAAAATTGATGTTTAAAGAAGTTTTGAGAAATTTCATTGATTTTGAGGTTTAATTCGATGTTTATGATGTTATTTTTGTTATTTGATTACTCAAATAAGTCTGTAAGATGTTTTTGAGGTTGTGTGTATATTTGGTTTTGAGCCCCGAGGCTCGGGTGTGTTTCGGATAGAGTTCGGGTCCATTTCCTCTGATTTTACTCTGCTGATCTGCTATCTGGTGTTCTCTTCTATGCGATCGCATAGACTCATTCGCGATCGCATAGTGTAAAATGGACCATCCCAATTTTTCCTTAATCGTGATCGCGTAGCAATCCCTGCGTTCGCGTAATGTCCTTGCTCTCCTTCTCCGCGTTCGCATTCCCCTTGTCGCGTTCGCGATGCTCCACTGGGCAGTGACCATAAGTCTCTTCTATGCGATCGCATCAACCCATTCGCGATCGCATATTACCTTTTTTCCAGCATTATTTTTTTCGTCTATGCGATCGCGTCCTTGTGTCCGCGATCGCAATGCTTTAAATCATTGGGCAGAATACAAAACTTCCAAAAAATCGAGGTTTCACCATTTTAAACATATTTTGACTTCTAGAACTCGATTTTGGGAGATTCCTTGAGGGTTTTTCATACAAATCGAATGGGTAAGTGTTCTTTCACTAGAATTAAATATATTTCATGAATTAGTTATTTTTATCATTTAATTTGTGTTTTGGGTTGAGTGGATTGTGGGTTTTGAAAGAAAATTTCGAAAATGAAAAATCATGATTTGAAGGACCAAATGTTATCGGAATTGGATAAATTTAGTATGGGTGAACTCGTATCGGAATGGATAATCGAAATTCGTAAAATTTGTCGCGTTCCGAGGTGCAGGCCTGTGGGTCGACTTTTGGGTCGATTTTATAAATTTGCAAAGATTGAAACTTTATTATCCGGAATCGTTCCTTATACGTTTTATATGTATTTTGAAGTTGTTTTAGTTGATTTTGAGCCGTCCAGAGGCCTTCCCGCCCGAGAAGTCTATTTTTGAGTACCGGATTGTCGTCTTTGAGGTAAGTATCTTGCCTAACCTTATGTGGGGGAACTACCCCTTAAGATTTAGTCTTCTATGTTGATTGTAGTCCGCGTATGCGAGGTGACGAGTGCGTACTCAGACTTTTTTTTAAATAGATTGCCCTTTAGGGATTTTTAGGTCCTTATGTTCCCCGCGTGTGAATTGAAATTATTATATTTGAATTTCTGATTTCTAGTTTCATCTCTCCCTGCTCAAATTAGAAGTACTTGCCTAGCATTCCTTGTTTCTTATATGATCTTAATTGACTTAAAGGAAGACTTTGTTTTTCCTACCGTTATACTATATCTTTCTTCATATGCTGCCTATGTGACTAAAACTAGTATAATCTCGCTCTATAAATGTCTAACAAATAATTGAAATATCTATATGTTGGTCAAGCATGCCTGTGAGTCGTACATTGTGATTTAAATGATTTTTCTCCTAAGTACTACTTAGGCTTAATTGATGACCGCCCAAGTTGATGATATTCTTTGATGCTGCCTAATTACTGAGCATTTGTTTAAACTGAGTTTATTCGGTGAAGCTAATTGTCCAAGTGAGATTGATTATAGCCGATTCCCTTGCCGGGATGATTTGGTTTCTTGGTTGTGAACTTGAATATATAGAATCGTTTCTATATTTGCCTTATTTTTCCCTCGTTATGTTGATTTCTCTTTGTGCTTGGCATTCCTTTCAGTGGCTACTTCTTATGAGTGAGTTTTTACCATTTTTGTGATTTAGGTCCTTGTATTGATTTGCTCACCGCACTTTGCATTCTGTCTTGTTTTCTTTTGTGCCGGTTGTGGCAATATATGTTGTTTCTGTCACATTCTGGTTGTTTTCCTCAGTGGCTGCATTGCATATCTAAATTGGGAATACGAACCGAGATCCAGGAGTTTTTCCTCTGTATTGCATTGCATATTTTAACTGGGACAACGGACTGAGATCCGGGAGCTTTCCCCTGTACTGCATTGCATATTTAAATTCGGACTACGGACTAAGATCCGGGAGCTTTCCCCCTGTACTGCATTGTATATTTAAATTGGGACTACGAACCGAGATCCGGGAGCTTTCCCCCTGTACTGCATTGTATATTTAAATTGGGACTACGGACAGAGATCTGGGAGCTTTTCCCCTGTACTGCATCGCATATTTAAATTGGGACNGTCTGAAGGGATTTTATTTCGAAGGTATATTTGAGCAGTATTTGGGAAAGTATATTTGAACACCACGCAATTTGATGATATTTGAAAGAGCAGTATTTAGTAAAATATATTTGAACACCACGTATTTTGATGATATTTGAAGGAGCAGTATTTGGGAAAGTATATTTGAACACCACGTATTTTGAAGAGACTATGTTTTAAAGATTTCTCTTTATAAAAACATATAAATATACATTCAGAGAAAGTATGTTTCAAGGAAGAAATTTCTCTATTCCGAAATGATTATATCTTTAAAGCTTTCGAAATTAACTCACGATTTAAAGGTTTTCACTCGAAGGTTTGACCGACTTATTTGAGTTTATTGACTAAGGCCTGACGTGAATAAATTGATGCAGTGCTGAGTTGCTAGTGCTTTTATTGGGTTGTGATTCCCGCCATTTGGATTGCATTCTTTCCATTCTCTTTGCGTATTTTTATTATGTTGTCCGTTGATCGAAATTATTGAATTTTCCTCTGTATTATTCTATCGTACCGTTAATTATATTGAAAAATCTTTAGATAGATATTATTGTTTCGGTCATTTATACATTTATGCCTTTTTACTTATTAGACCGGTGGTGTCTTGACTAGTCCTCGTCACTACTTCACCGAGGTTAGTCTTGATACTTACTGGGCACCGCTGTGGTGTGCTCATACTACACTTCTGCATATTTTTGTGTGCATATCCAGGTTATTGTTGTTAGTAGCTGCGCAGATCATTGCTGAGGAGACTCAAGGTAACCTACTGCTGCATTCGCAGGCTTCGGAGTCACCTTCCTGTTTTATTTTTATTCAACTGTACTTACTTATTCCTAGATAGTTGTATTTAGATTTGGTAGAAAGATTTCGTAGAGGTTATGACTAGTATTTACCGGATTTTAGAAAATTGTAAACTCTGTCAAGATGTCTATATCGAGACTGTTATAATTACTTTATTATTGTTGTTGTTCAGTGGAAATGTTAGGCTTACCTAGTCCCTAAGACTAGGTGCCATCACGATACCCAACGGAGGGAAATTTGGGTCGTGACATAAGCTTCCAAATTCCGCAAACGACGCCGAAACCTATCAAACCACATCCGAATGACCTCAAATTTTACACATACGTCAAAATGACACTACGAACCTACTCCAACTTCCGGACTTCCATTCCGACCCTGATACCAAATTTTTCACTGCCGACCAAATTCGCCAAATTTTTAACTTTCGTCAATTCAAGCCTAATTCTACCACGGACCTCCAAATTACATTCCGAACGCGCTCCTAAGTTCAAAATTACCTAACGGAGCTAACTGAACCATAAAAATCCCAATCCAAGATCGTTTATTCATAAGTCAACATCCAGTTGACTTTTCCAACTTAAACTTCTAAATAGGAGACTAAGAGTCTCATTCCACTCCGAAACCACTCCGGACTCGAACCAACCAACCTGATACAACACAATACATCTGAATAACACATAAAGAAGCAAAAATGGGAGAAATGAGGCTATAACTCATGAAACGACTGGTCAGGTTGTTACACTTTAATTTTAGAAGTATATTTTAGCATTTTTAATAATTATTATTGTAATAGTACGTACAATTAGAAATTATTTTTTTTCTATATTATTTTAATAATAATTTTAAGTATTACTAAAATGACATATATTATACTTTTAAAGTTTTAGTGAGTTGTTTGAAATTTTTTAATTTAAACTCTCATTATAATAGAAAATATTTTCTCATCTCAAATTCAAATAAGTCTTATAATTTATTTTTAAGTTGATTAATTATTTGAGATTTCCTCATTTTGTTCCTTGTTTATCATTATTACATTATTTTTTAATTAATATTATCACATTGTCATATAATGGTTTAACTACAATGCAAACTTTATTCATTTAATATATATATATATATATATATATATATATATAAATTTTGTTGTTCCTCGTTTATTATAATTGTACTATCCATTACTTAGTATTATTAATTAGTCATATGATTTTGTAGTAACTTACCAATTTTATATAATACAATAAAAAATAAGTTTGTTATACTCCTAAAATTTAACTTGACTTTATAAGCAATTAAATTAAATAAAGTTCTCTTTTCCTTTTGTATTTAATAGGAAAGTTTGACTTTCAATTTTTTTTATTGAAACTACTACATAAGAATTTAAACTATATCTTCACATATTTTTTATCTTTTTCTTGAAATTATGTTAATTGTCTATGTTTTTTGTTTTAAGTTTTATCTATTATAATATTTTTCAGTTACGTGATCTTATCCATATATCTTGACCATATAAATTATTATCGAAAATGCTTTCTCATATCAAAATTTAAATAAGTCTTATCCTTTTATATATCTCAACACTAAAATTATTTAATTTTAATTCAAATCTTTATCTTCTAATTTAATATATTTATTGTACAATGTACAACTTGATTTAAACTACTTTAGAAAGAGACGTGAATTTGAATTAAAGATTACTTTCATTAACTATTTCCCTCCTTCTTTCGTTAATTATTAAAGGAAAAAAGGTATGTGTGAGAATGTACGTCAAATTTTGAATTAATCTATATTATACTAAAAGGAGAGTAGTTTGCATTTTTGCAATGTGGTTAAGCCAAGTGGAAAGCTAAAATGAAGTCACTTGGCAATTTTAGGATAACATAAAATTTGAATTATAAATGGAAACATGTTTAATGGAAGTAGTAGTCCAAGGTAAGTTGAATTTCATTCTTTAATTAATCAAATCCAATTATTTTAAGATTTAAACTAAAAACGTTCTCTTTGAGAATTTGTTGGACGTACACAAAGAGGGATGCAATTTTTATTAAGCAAACAAATATATTATAACTATAGGTATCTTTACTTAAATTTGTGTATAATTTAGTTATGGTAGATACCTTTTTTTGAAAAAGAATCAATTAAAATTTTATTTTTGTATCTTACACATTAATTTTAAATTGAAATAATAATTCTATATTTAGTACAAACATTGTATTTTACCTTATTTGCGAATAACATACATTAATATAAGTATCATATATATTACTATAAGTATTTTTTAATAGTTTGTGTATAATCTAGTTATGGTATGTATTCTTTTTTAAGAAAGAATTAATTAAATAAATATTTTGTATCTTACATCTATATTATATTAAAGGAAATAGACTAAAAGTTTTAAGAAAGAATTAATTAAACTAAAAATGTTCTCTTTTTTAATGATCAAAGTAGATACTTTTGGACGTACACAAAAAAAACACGCAAATATCACTAAGCAAACCAATATACTATAACTATAGGTATATATAATATAGATTTGTGTAGAATTCAATTATGGTAGGTATCCTTTTTTGAGCAAGAATCAATTAAACATTCATTAAGAAAACAAATATACTATAACTATAGGTATCTTTAATTAAATTTGTGTATAATTCAGTTATGGTAGATATCCTTTTTTTGAGAAAGAATCAATTAAAATTTCGTTTTGTATCTTACACATTAATTATAAGTTGAAATAATAATTCTATATTTAGTACAAGCTTTGTATTTGACTTTATTTGCGAACAATATACATTAATATAGGTATTATATACATTACTATAAGTATTTTTAATTAAATTTTGCGTATAATTTAGTTATAGTAGGTATTCTTTTTTTAGAAAGAATTAATTAAATCAATATTTTGTATCTTACATCTATTTTTTGTATCTTACAAAAAAGAAACGTTGAAACTTTTTGAAGATCCTTATAAATTGATTTACTACGATAGTCTTTCCTTAGAAATCTTTATTTAAGCAATTTTTACTTAGGTTTGAGTTTTCTACTGTTACACCCCATGCTTTCGTACATAAAAGTGCGCCATAAATAAACTAATGGAAGCCCGGAAATGAGATATTACATCCCGTATTTTCGTACGGAAAGTTTCATCGTAAGTTAATTGACGTAAGATCGGGAATGAGATTATTTTGAGATTATAAGCATTATGTTATTTCAAACAAGTGATGAGTAAATTCGTGAAGGTGAGATGGGAAACAAGTCAAAGAAAATGAATTTTCGTCCAAGTTTGACATGTTGGGATAAAATACGGCCCGATCTAGAATACCCGGTATTTATGGACTAGTGTCATACAAGATACCACATGACCACGATAGTATGATGTATAAAGTATATTATTAAAAATAAATAATATATTTAGGTAATTTGAGGTAATTCCTAATTATGCGATAATTGATTAATTATCAAGTAACAAAATATTACTTAGTTAATTATTAAATTGTGCGATAATATGTGGCAGCAAGGAAACTCAAAAATCCAATGACTAAGTAGTTATATGAAGATTAGTGGCTATCTAACGCGTAAACACCCAAGGTGTATATAAAATTTGGGTCTTTTTTAAAGCTTGGTTCATTTGGAGTTTTGGACAGAGAATAACAAATTAACCTGTAAGTCTTTCTTCCTTATTCAAATATTCAAGAATCAGACGCTAAGCTTCAACTGAGAAAGATTCCAACGAAATTCTTGCAAACATTTCTAACGAGAATTATGAGAACCGTAGCAACGTAAAATTTTTGCGAGTTTAAAGGAGTACGGTATAATCTTTTCCAAGAATATTATACAGATTTTTCTCTACTCCAGGTATGTTAAGGCTATCCCTTCTTTCTTTTTAGCATGATCCAAATTATACAGAAGAAACGAGCAAATGTACAATTTTCATACATAACTCTATTCATAAAAATATTAGAGATGCTTATATTCTTGATTCCCCGTGTGTCATATTATTCTATCATCTGTTCATGGGTTTCAGAAAATACGTAACCTGATAAAGTTTATTTCATTTGGTCAAAGTTGTCCACCAAAAGAATACTGATTGATCTAAGATTTTCAAGTTTGTACTTCAGAATTTTCTCAAATTCTAGCAGAAACATTTCATCTTTTATTTTACCTGACAAATTATATATTTGTGTGTTTTAACATCAAGGCTATTAAAAACATAGTTATTTTTGTACCTGCCAGCAATTGGATTTTTAGTTTCCCGCTATCTTAGTCCCTGCTCATGATTGAAAGCATGATACATGTGAATTTGGAAATCACCAATCCAATGTCTCAATAGAATTCTGAAAAAAAAAAAGAAATTCCTTTTGAAGACGACAATTAAGGTATAATGGTCTTATGACGTACCGAGAAATTTTATTAACGTATTTCATATGCACTTCATGCATTTATATATACACATTGACTCATGACCATATGGCGTATACGCGTATATATATGTACAGATATGTATATGAGATATGGGAAAGGTTATGGCGTTATATACGTACCACCACCTGATCAGCTGGTATACGTTGATAATTTTGTCCACAGTGACCGAGATGATATGATGGGATGCCCTCTGAGGCCTGATGATGTTATGAAACATGTACCTATGCACGACATGACATTCATACTCATATGCATGACACTATAATTATTTCATAATTTACAAAGTTATTCAGACTTACAGGTTAAGTCATTTACTCTATATCTCTTCCATGTCTGTTATGTACTTATTTATGTGCCTTACATACTAGGTATATTATTCGTACTGACGCCTCTTTTGCCTGGGGACGTTGCGTTTCATACCCGCAGGTCCTGATAGACAGGTCGAGAGTCTTCCAAGTAGGCTATCAGCTCAGCGGAAGATGTTGGTGCGCTCCATTTGCTCCGGAGTTGCTTATGTGGTCAATATGATTAGGACATATACTGATTAGTATGGCGGGGCTCTATCCTGACCTTTATGACATTTATGTACTCTTAGAGGCTTGTAGACATATGTCGTGTACATGAAAGATTGTACGGCCTTAACGCCCTATGTTTTGAGTTTATAAATGATCATGTTGGCCTATTAGGCTCATATGTCACGTGTATATGATGATGTAATAACAAAGATACGTTACGTTGGTACATGATTGAGTAAGGTACCGGGTCGCGGCCCATCAGTTTGGGTCGTAACATTTACATTGCTTAGGATTTAGCTTCCACACATACTTCTGCAAAGTATGGCTCCAAACTATAACTATATCAGCGAAATATCAATGTCCAAAATGAGTTAGAATTTGAAGGTTCGTGTTGTTAGATTGTGGCATGTTTCAGACCGCGAGAAACCAAAAAATTCTAATTCAATTGAATTAATCATTCAAGATGAAAAGGTGCATACTTTTTTACATATTAATTTTTTTCGAGTTGTGATGTATTTTCTTCGACTTATGCGCCTTACTAACTTAAATTTCTTTTCACATTTTTTGTTTTAGGGAGATCGAATTCATGCAACTATTGGAAGAGCTGTTATGCTTATTTTCAAAACAAAAATACATGAAATGGGATTGTATGTTATGAAAAACTTTGTGGTTGGACCAAACAATCTGAAAATTAAGATCAGCAAACGTAAAATGAAACTGACATCTTCTCATTGGATGAGTGTGGATGAAATTAGTGATCCATAGTTTAGTTTGAATATCTTCAACTTTAAGCCTTTTCAGCATCTCACAAATCAAGTTGAGGTTGATGAGAATGAACTATTCGGTAATTGTTTTACCTTTTGCTATTTTTTGTTGAATGTTTTACCACTTTATTCATAACAATTTATTTAAGTGTGGCAGATATCATAGGATAAGTTATTGGTCATGGTAACGTAGAATCGTATAATTAAGGTGGTAAACCAAGTACCTTTATGAACTTGGAGCTCGAGGATCATGAGTACGCTTGCAACCATGAATTGAATTAGTTATAAAATCAATTACTATTATTTTCTCATTATTAATTTGTGTATTTTCCATATAGGCGGAACAATATTTCAGCAATATTTTGGGGAGAATTTGTAGATGAAATCTTGCCTCACTTGGATGAGTCACCCAATCAACCTGTCATAGTGGTTATGCAGCTCATATAAGCTCACAAATTTCAAGGTACTCGGATCGTAATATTTAGATTTGAATTCTATTTTTGTGTGTGTGTATATTATTAAATTAAAGTTAATTTTATATGTAGACATATATTATGTGTGTAATACTTGGCATTCCTCGAAGCTTTGGATTAATCCTAATCTTCCACAAGTTGCTGAATTTATATCCAAATTTTTTATATATAATATTAAATTTATATATGTACTACATAATTTTTTTAGCATATTTAGAACTAATACAAATTTGGATTAATGCAGATTAGGAAGTGGGCTTGAAGTTAACCTTGAGAGGATTAGTCAAACAACTTCTCAACGTAGTTATTCTGTTTCTGAAGAACTGATTGCTGAAAATGTGGAAGTTAAAAACATTGGAGAATTAATTGATTTCTTGCAGGTAAGTAAAATGTTCTTTAGACAAACCATGACTAATAAATATAAATATTGAAGAAATCAGTGTTTACACATGGACAGTTGCATGTTGCTCTTTCACCGGTGACAAGTAGAAAATGGTTAAAGATTATAGTTTATGATGATGATGGACAAATAACAAATGAAGCTAGAAATGTAGTGTACAAAGAAGTTTTCCGTAATTTATTTTAATACGTTATTAAATGATTTATCATTTAATTATTCTGTATTGTTATTGTCTTCTGATCCTTGGTCTTATGTATCATTTTTTTAGTTAATATTTTTAATTTGGTGTAACTATGTTATGTGGCAGTTCACCAAAAGTTTATCACTACAAAGAGGTGATAAGCTTGCTCAAGGAGTCACTAGTTTGATTCAGTCACATTATTTAAAAATGTAAGTTTTCATACGTTTGTTCATTCGTAAAAGCCTTAGTAAATGTAACATAGGTTTTGCACTTTGAAGATACTTAAGTTACAATAATGTGGAAAAATAAAGATCTTGGGATTTTCGTACTTTGAATACAAGCATTAGGAAATATAAGGTGTTTTACGCATAATTAGGTTTTCAATTTTCTAAAATGTTAGTGACG
The DNA here is from genome assembly GCA_005239525.1 of Nicotiana knightiana. Classification (NCBI taxonomy): domain Eukaryota; kingdom Viridiplantae; phylum Streptophyta; class Magnoliopsida; order Solanales; family Solanaceae; genus Nicotiana; species Nicotiana knightiana. The sequence continues at coordinate 308,382 of ML423465.1, forward strand.
GGGGTTCACCAGAAATTTTTGAGTTTTTACCCATGTATTTTTGTAATGATAAACCTCAATACAGAGGACAACTTCTGAAAAATGCATTGCAATATGTCATTAGCATTTTCTACTAAAATGTTCCTTAAGCACATACTTCATATCAATCAAATTGTATAGCATCATTATTTTTCGGGGAACATTCATATCAAACAAATTGTATAGTATCATTATATTTATGGAACATTTATTAAGAGATGGAATGAAAGTTTTACTGGAGTATTAAAATATTTTTAATGTTTGGTTAGAGATGGTATTAACACTAACATATTAAACTTTACGGTGTAGATCGTTCTTTTTAATTATCCGCGCATGCGGAGGTACTAATACTAGTTTTTTTCTATTTTGCTTTCATTAATTAATTATTCCTTAGTTCTAAATTTGCCAAGTGGCTTCTTAATATCTAATTATTTGACTTAATCATAATGCAAACTTTATTCTTTTAGTGTATATATATATATAGAGAGAGAGAAGAGGTATACAGATTTATTTATTTGTTTGTTTGTTTATTTATTTATTTGAGGTGATAAGTTGGCACCTGATTTTCCAAATTGAGGTTGACCCAATGGAGGGTTAGATTTCGGACGAGCAACTTTTTACCTTCTTACTCCAGAATTTACGGACCGTGATAAAAGTTAAGGAATTATCTTTCTTCTTATAACCTTGGTAAATAAGAATAAAAGATAAAATTGTAAACATGTAATTTTTTATCCTCCCGTAAATTTTATGTCATTTAGAGCTCATATGTTTATCTTAAGTCTAATACTGACATTCTTACTTTTATTTTATTATTTTTGTACGTTTTATTTGAAAAGTTTTTAAAAAAAAAAACTACAAAAATATTAACATATTTAGCTTAGATATTAATCTTGTTTTTTATCGCAAAAGAAATTTATAAAAGATATATCTTTGCTTTAACTTGGGTTGTCAATAAGTTAACAACCTTTCGTTAGTGCCTTTTATTTAGTCTATATATATATATATATTGGACCAGAAATAATTAATTAACATTTTTATTTATCTTTTCAAAAGAAAACAAAAGAGCAAAAAAGAAAAAGAAAAAGAGCCGATCAAAGATTGTCACATGCCCAAAGATTCTTCATCCTACATTTTGTAACAAAGTTTATCTCATACCCACTAGGGGCATAATACCGATTGAACCAAAAAAATTGTCCGAAATCAAATGTCATGTGGCGACTTTGAAAAGTCTTTTGAAACACAATTTTTTTCACTTTCTGATTAAAAACCCTTTTGAGCTTTAAAAATCACTTTATATCTCTTTTAAAGGGGTTACGGTGGTAAAATAGGGATATGGCTGCTTTGGCGACTCCGTTGGGGAAAACCCCATGTAATTAGCAGGTTCGAGCTAATACTATGATCTTGTTGGCTTTTAGAATATTTGGTTGAGGTTTTATGTTCTATATTTGTTTTATTCGCTTTTTATTCTTATAATATTTTATTATTTGCTTCAGAGATTATCTATTTACCACTTTCTTTATGTGCTTTACTACTTTATAACTGTCATCATTTGCATAACCACGGGTTTTCTTTCTACAAGAAGTCTTCAGAGTACGTTTGAGCGTACACGGGCTTTTCGTGAGTCACCCGTGTCTTTAGGGGGTGGCGTGGGAGCATGGAGTGGGCGGACAGCTAAAGCAGCTGCCATCGACCACGTACCGCCCCAAACTGCCTTGTCTAGTGAACCGCAAACTTAGGTCAGCCTTTAGGTCATTCTTATTTGCGTCATATCATTTAGACCTAGCAGGGCTCAGTCCCAAGCACCGTGTCCCTTTGTATGAGGCTTATCCAAATTATGTCAAAGTGGGCCCGTGGTCAAAAAATATATTTAATCATCCCTATGTGCTATTGATGTCGCCAAAATTCACATCACTGATTGGGATTGCGAAGCGGTCAATGCAATTATAATTACTCAACTTTGAGTCGGGATCGATTTCTCGGGGAGCTTATATTTGATTAGGTATATAATCAGACTAAGCGTATGACGTGCCTAAAATGCACTTTCACATACTTTGTTGTTATTGTTGTTGTGTACTTCTAAAATTAAGCTATTGTTTTCAAATGTAAAGCTAGATAACGATGTTTTTGGTGTTGTTATTTTTCAATTTTATAAAAGATCTAGGGCCGTGACTTTCACCTAGGTGCTTACCTAACAGGTTGTAAGCTTTAGAGTAGGTTTCGTTGGTCGGGATGTAATATAGCAATCAAGATGTAATTACCCACTTGATACCTCTCGGTAGTTATAGTGGTTTTGCTCAATTTGGCTTTCTCAAGTCCAAATGGGTAATTCACAAAGCCGTTGATATGTGCTCAAGTTGAGTCTTACTATCTCTAGATTCAATCTTTTAATTAGGGCTATCAATTTCTTGAGTTCACCCCAGTTTCTTGTTAGCCAAGTTTTTCTATACTTAGTCTCTCTTTCTCAAGTAGAGACTAAGTCAATTAGGTATGAATCAATGTTTGCAGCCATTAATTATTAAATTAAAGCAAGAACTAGGCAAAATATCACATACCCAATCTTAAACAAGCCCTAAATTAAACACCCATTAGGTACCCACACTAGGGTTGGGTCACAACCCTAGCTAGAATTTAGCTACTCATAGATAAAAATGAAGAAATTAAAGAAGAAAAGATGATTAAGCTCATATTAGATGATAAAGGGATGAAAATTTAATGTTAAAATGATAAACTATTACAAAATTTTCCAAAGCAATAAGTAAAAAACGGCTATCTACTTTCTGAAGTTCAAACCGAACCTAAATTTCACAAAAAAGACTATTTATACACAGCTAAAATTTTCGGACAAAATTGCCCTTTTGGAGGTTCTGCGGCTGCAAAATTCTGTGTGCGGACCGCACTTGAATCTGAGCTTGACAGGAGGGACTTCTGCAGTCGCACAATTCTGAGTTGTGGCCGCACTGCTTCAGATTCTGCGAACCGAACATTTCTGATTGCGACCGCACTCTTGAATTCTGCGGCCGCACAATAACAGTGCGGTCTGAACTTCTTCATGGACTAGAACTCCTACTCTATGATCCTCGATCTTCTGCGTCGCACAATAATTGTGTGGTCCGCACTTTACAAAGGAGCTCTGATAGAATTTCCTTCATGGTCTGCGGCCGCACTCAATACTGTGCGGTCCACACTTTTCCCTTTTTTGCTTGGTTTTAATCCTTGTCCAAAAATAATCCTTCTTGAGTTGAATTTCATCATTTCGGCTCATTTTCCAATACTCCTACAAAAAATCACATTTTATCAGTTTTCGAGAATAACTTTAAACATTTTTGAGCTAAAACGAAAGTAAAAAAGTACAAATAAGTAGTCAAAATCCCTACTTATTAACTCCCCCAAACTTAAGCTTTTGCTTATCCTCAAGCAAATAAGATAATTCCCACCTCCACAAGAAAAGAGCTATTTTAGGTAGCCTAAGATGAATCAAACAGACATCAATTAGGACCAACAATTACCCACACACCCATGAATTATCAACAAGGCAATGTTTTGAATGTTAAAGCAGCAATAACTCTAATGTGACACTTGAACATCAAGAGTTAACTTTACTCATCAAGGAAGTTCCCACTTTCATATAGGTCACTGTGGATCCCAAATTATTCACTCTCTTTTTGTGTTTTTCTTCTTCTTTGCCTTTCCGTTTCTTCATTTATTTTCTCTTTTTGTGCCTTGATACCACTTTCAAATTCCTCGTCTCTCCCCCAAACTTATGTTTTCTCCATTTGTCTCTCATGAGTGCTAAGGAAAGCTCGGGTGCCAAGAGAGGATCATTATAAAATGGGTAAAGACTTGTAGCATGGTTACTGGATGAAAAAGGCTTTAGGCTCAAATTGATTGACTATGGATAACATCATTGGTGGGCCATGGAAAGTTTCAAAACAGGTCAAGGAGATTCTACAATCACTTCTCAAGCCAAGCAAAACTTATAATTTTGCCTAGAAACACATTCGGGGCAAGTTCTAGACCATTCGCACGAGTACTTGGACTTGCAACAAAATATCTCACCTCTCACACAGGTGGATTATTAAAGAGTATAGAGTCGAGGTCCCACAACATCCGTATTCAATATTGAAAATCGCTAATGGTTCAACTAAACCACCCGATGATTGCCTAAGTCAACATAAGAGTCACAAGGTCACTAACTAAAGACATTTCTTTCCAAAAGCTTGTTTTTTACCATAAGCGTGTAGTTAACTGTGTTGGTACCAAGTGAAGCATGATTTACCCTTTTTATTCATTAATAATACTATTTCTACCTAAACATCAAAAACAGACTCAATCCCTTAAGAAGGTTGTCACGCCATCCGTCGTTGGAAAGAGCCACCCAGTTCACACAAAATCCACCTTTGGAAAGAACCGTGAAATTAAGAAAACCAAAGGCTTATTGCTCACTTAAACATAAAAAGAAGCTAAAATCAAAAATAAGCTATTACAATAAATAAGAAGCTAGACTACTAAGAAAACAAAATAAAGAAGCTATGAAATAAACTACTGAAAGTAAGACAAATGAATATACAAACCGAGGGGAATAGAATATATACATCAAAAGAGGGAGGAATATATACATAATGAAAGAGAACATAAAGATAAAAAAAGTAGTATTAAAGTAATTACCGGCCAATGTCATCAAATCAAACCAACCAAAATAGACCACCCTGAATAAAAATAATCATTGTCCTCAATGCTTAGCAAAAATCAGAATAAGGAAGGGTAGAGGGCGAAGAAAAAACCCTATGTGGTCTCAGGGTGCATGGCAACATCACCACCCTCGGGCTCCTCCAACTAGATCTCATCATCCTCTGCTCGGGGAGTAACGGGGTTGGTGAACATCTGAAGCACCTCCTCAGCAGTATGGGCAACAAGGTCTGGCTCGTCAGACTGGCCAGCTGGTGCCTCTGCTGGGTCTGCTGGTACTGATGGATCTGTCTCCATAAATAGGTTAAATGGTAAAATCACCAGCTACTGCAATCTTGGTCACCTCCTTTCTCAATCTCTCCACTGATTTCTTCGAGTCTTGGGATTTCCTCATCCTTTTCACCTGTTTGCCCAACTCCTCAATAGCTCCCCCAAGTTCCACCAGTGTATCCATAATGGTCTTCCGATTTTCAAGGATCTTCTTCAATGTTTCCTCCACTGATGGAGGAACCTGTGGTACTACTACGGTAGAAGACTGTGCTGCAACATCAATATATATGTCAGACAACTTTGAAGTAGATGTCTGCATCCAGTTGTTGAGACTCACCAATGTCTCGGAGACTCGCAGTGTAGTGAGCGGATATATGGATGAGGAAGGCACTGGTAATGATGTTGATGGTCTAGAAGATGAAGGTGGTGGCATGTCAGCTGTCCCGGTGGAAGGACCGACTGTTTTGGAAGGCGTGGGAGCTGTAGATGGCTTAGCAGCAGACTCTGAACCACCACCGATCGCTCAGCAGCAGACTCCGTAACCACCACTGATGGCTCATTAGACTGGACAACGGTGGTAGTTTCCTTACCCTTGAACTTTGGGTTTCCCAGACCTTGCAAAGAGTACCATGAGAAGGGCTTCTTGGCCCGCACTTTGTATCAAAACTCCTCGGCTCCACCTTTGCATCCGTGAGATATTCTATGAGGGTGTTGGGATATGGGTAGGAGCTTTCACCTTTTCGGACAACCACTGACATGTTGGCCAACATGATGGCACCCACATTGATTGGGTACCCGGCCATGATAGATGCCACCAAAACTGCTCGAGGGATAGGAAGATTGCTCTCATTCTAGCTTGGGTCAATACGGCTGCACACAAAGTTTGCCACCCATTTGCTTCAAAGTTGAGGGTTGCCCGTTCAATGGGAACCCCCGTTGTGATCCATGATGGTGGTGTTCCCGGAGTAGCCAAAATCTCTGCTAACCAAGGGCGAGCTGCATCACCCATAGCAAGCTTCTCCATATACTGGATGCCCTCTACCTCCTCGAATCCCAGGTATGTGTTCAGAGTGTTTTGGTCGAAGCTGACCTTCAAGTTTCTCACTTTGGTGACTTTGGTACCCCTCTTGATGCGTGCCACATTGGCATAAAACTCCCATACCAAGTGCTCTTTTGCATCCATAACACGTTGGGTGAACCACATCCACCCCTTGCGCTCCCTGAATTGCTTAAGGACATTTGGATTGTATTTATCCAAATCCTTCAATAAGAACTGTCGCTCAAGTGTGAGCGATATCTGGGGCCACCACTCTCTGAACTCTGTGAAGGCTCTCAAGCTCACAAATCTATCCTCCCATATTTCCTTCTTCTCCGACCTCTCTAGGCCGCCACTCTAGTGTCACCTTCTCTACCATCATCAGGGACATCATCATCATCATATATTGCAACTGGTGCAGGGGGAGTGTGTGTAGAGTAGGGCTCTGAACTCCGACTATCGGCATCTGAAACCTTAGAAGAACTTGCTATGGTGGAGGGTTCGTTGTGCAGTTGGTATCTCCCGGTGAATTGTGGTGGTTGGGACTGGGCCTCAGGTTGTGCCTCCACTGAGTGACCCTCGGAGGCTTCCCTATACGGGACATACGAGCTTGATTCTAAGGGCTCTGTGTCCCTAACTGTCCCAGTGGTTGGCTTTTTGGCTATTGCTTTTGATTTCACTCCCAGAGGTTGAGTGCCCTTTCCTCGGCCTCGGGAGGGTTCACCTCTCCCTTTAGATGTATCACCTCTGCCTCTTGATCGAACCATTGTCTGCAATACGGAGCACATAAGTCAGTTAAATTTTAGAAGCATGTTAATAGTTGCAGTAAAATAGTGTACAGAAGAGACAGTGCGGACCACACAATATTGAGTGCGGACGCATACTGCCTTGTGCGGACAGCACAATTTTAAAGTGCGGTCGCACAACTGAAGTGTGGACCGCACAATTTGAGTGCAGCCGCACAATCCCAGGTTCAAACTACTGTTCTCTAATGTTCCAAAGTGCGGTTGCACACATTTTTATGTGGACCGCACATTACGTAGATACCTATTCCCTAACACAAGATCCGCAGACCGCACAATTTTATGTGAGGCCGCACAATTCAAAATAGAACGACACTGACTTAGGTTTTGCAATGTTTTGCATAATGTAGACATGTTATTGGAAAATTAAACATGATATATGATTTACCCAGCCCCCAATGAGTGCATATTATATTACCCACACAATGTTAATCACACACCTAAAAATAACTATACTACTTAAGAACAAAAATTAAGAAAATTGAAAATTCTAAACATGAATTGAACATACCATTGATGAAGGATGCAAGCGTGAATCTAAACCGATGAAATGAATGTGGAGTGTGAACAATTTGTGTGGACTATGTTTTCTTAGGTCTCAAGAGTTCAAAGTGTATAAAGTTGTGAATAGTGTTATAAGGACCTATTTATAGGTTGACCAAAGTCGGTCAAAAATGCAGCTGAGTGCGGCCGCACAATTTTGAGTGCGGTCCGCACTCTTTACCTGAATCGAGCTGACGTTCCGTGGTCCGCACAAAAGTGAGTGCAACCGCAGAACCTTGTGCGGACCGCACAATTTCATGTGCGGCCCATAATGTCCATTTATCTGCAATTCCCAACTTCAGAGAGTTGGATTTTTGGGTCTCCAGTTGTGTGGCCGCACAATTTGTGCGGCCACAGATTCTTCTCTGTTGTGGGATAAAAAATTGTGCAGTACGCACAATAAATATGTGGTCTGCACTTTTTCAGCACTTGGCCATTTTTCTCGAGCACAGTGCCTGCAATGCACACTCATTCCTGCTGTTCACTTCAAAACCAGTTAGCTCAAAACAAAACCTATCTACAAAGGAACAAAAATAAAAAGCAACATGGGTTGCCTCCAAGAAGCGCCTGATTTAACGTCGCGGCACGACGTGGCCATCATCAACTTTTCCAAGATGATGCTTTACCCGTGACCATTGACTCTAAACAGTTCATTATTTTTGTTCTTCAAGTCTAATGCACCAAAGGGTGTCACATTCACAACTTCAAACGGACCACTCTTTTTAGACTTCAATTTTCCCAGAAACATCCGTAACCGAGAGTTGAACAATAACACAAGATCACCTTCTTTGAACTCCTTGTTCCGGATGTACTTGTCATGGACGTACTTCATCTTGTCCTTGTATAAGGAAGAACTTGTTTATGCATGGTACCGAAATTCACCAAGCTCATTCAGTTGTGCCACCCTTAAGTTGGCGGCGACATCCCATTCAATATTAAGATTCTTCAATGCCCACATAGCCTTGTGCTCAAGTTCCACCGAAAGGTGACAAGCTTTCCCAAACACTAACCGACATGAAGACATATCAATCGGTGTTTTGTAAGTCGTCCTACAAGCCCAAAGAGCATCATCAAGTTTCTTCGACCAATTCGTCTGATTGGCGTTCACTGTCTTTGACAAAATACTCTTGATCTCCCAGTTGGAGACTTCCACTTTCTCGCTTGCTTAGGGTGATAGGGGGTCGAGACCTTGTGAGTGACACCATACTTGGTGAGTAAGGTATCAAAAGCTTTGTTGCAAAAGTGCGATCACCCATCATTTATAATGGCCCTTGGAGTACCGAATCTTGTGAAGATGTTTTTTTTTCATAAATGCCACCACACTTCGAGCTTCATTGTTGGGTAAAGCCACGGCTTCAACCTACTTTGACACATAGTCCATAGCTACCAAAATGTAGGTGTTCCCACAAGAGCTCACGAACGGTCCCATGAAATCAATGCCCCACACTTCAAAAATGTCAATTTCCAAGATGGTAGTGAGGGGCATCTCATGTTTCTTAGAAATCCCATCGGCCCTTTGACATTCATCACAACGCTTGACTATATCACTAGCGTCCTTGTAGAGAGTATGCCAATAGAATCCACAACTCAACACTTTTGTTGCCGTTCTAGCTCCACCATGGTGACCACCATATGGTGAAGAATGGCAAGACTCAAGAATTTCCACTTGTTCTTCCTCTGGTACACATCATCGAATCACACCATCGGTACAAATTCAAAGGAGATACGACTCATCCCAATAATAGTCAAGGCAATCCCATTTGAGCTTCTTCCTTTGGTTTGAAGGGAACTCATTTGGTACAATACCACTCATAAGATAATTTGCTAAGTCGGCAAACCATGGCATCCCGGTCATTGAAATGGCTAGAAGTTGCTCATGGGGGAAGGAGTCATTTATCTCTAGGCCGTCATGTGGCCTCTCCTCCTCCTCCAAACGAGACAAGTGGTCCACCACTTTGTTTTCACTACCTTGCGGTCTTGAATTTCTAGATCAAACTCTTGCAATAGAAGCACCCACCGCATTAACCTTGCCTTTGAATCTTTCTTTCTCATTAAGTACTGAAGCGCCGCATGATCAGTGTGGACAACCACCTTTGTACCCATCAAGTACGGGCGGAACTTCTCTATAGCAAAGACAATAGCAAGGAGATTTTTTCGGTCACTGTGTGATTGACTTGGGCATCATTCGTGGTCTTACTAGCATGGTAGACCGGATGGAAGATTTTGTTGATATGTTTCCCCAAAACTGCTCCAACTGCCACATCACTTGCATCACACATGAGCTCGAAAGGAAAGCTCCAATCGGGTGCGGTGATAATAGGAGTAGTATTCAACTTGAACTTGAGAAATCGAATGCCTTCATGCAATCCTCGTTGATATGGAACTTGGAATCCTTCTCCAAGAGTTTACACAAAGGGTTCACCACTTTGGAAAAATCCTTGATGAAACGGCGATAGAACCCCTCATGACCTAAGAAGCTCCTCACTCCCTTCACGGATGTAGGGGGTGGGAGTTTAGAGATCACCTCTATTTTGGCCTTGTAGAATTCAGTACCATGATTTGAAATTTTATGGACGAGGACAATGCCTTCCTCAACCATGAATTGACATTTCTCCCAATTCAAAACCAAATTTGTCTCCTAACATCTTGCCAAGACCTTATCAAGTTGTTCAAGAAATCATCAAAAGAATTTCCAACCACGGAAAAGTCATCCATGAAGACCTCAATAAAATCCTTTACCATGTCGGTGAAGATGGACATCATATACCGTTGAAAAGTCGCCGGTGCATTACATAACCCAAATGGCATCCGCGAGAATGCGAAAGTACCATAGGGACATGTGAAAGTAGTCTTCTCTTGGTCCTCCGGAGCAATAAGAATTTGATTGTAGCCGGAATATCCATCAAGGAAGCAATAGAAAGCTCGACCGGCCAACCTATCAAGCATTTGATCAAGTAATGAGAGTGTGAAATGATATTTCCTGGTGACTTTTTTGAGCTTGCGATAGTCCATCACACTCTCCACCCGGTTAACGTTCTTGTGGGGATCAACTCGTTCTTGTCATCAGTGACCACAGTCATACCCTCTTTTTTGGGGACACATTACACCGGAGAGGTCCGCGAGCTATCGAACATGTGGTAAAAAAACTCGACATCCAACCATTTTATGATCTTCTTCTTCACCACCTCTTGCATTGCTTCATTTAATCTTCTTTGATGTTGTAAGGGGGGTTTGAAATCCTTCTCTAAAATAATCTTGTGCATGCAAAAGGCGAGGCTTATACCCCGAATGTCCTCCAAATTCCATCTGATAGCTTTCTTCCTCTTTTGTAACACCGCCAAAGTATAGTCTACCTGCATGTTAGTTAAACAAGAGGAAAAAATAACCGGTAAAGTAGAACATGGGCCAAGGAATTCATATCTGAGGTGTGGAGGCAATGGTTTTAACTCCAAAGTGGGGGGCTCCTTGATTGAGGGCTTTGTTGGAGGAGTCTTCCTATTTTCAAGATCTAAGGACAATTTGCAGCATTCATAAGTATACGACCACATTCCCTGCAATGCATTCACACATTCCACATAGCCTTCCTTCTCATCATCATCATGGTTAAGCAATACGGCCTCCAAAGTATCATCAACATTCACCATGGCACTAGTATCATCAACAATCACCTCAGTCCCTAAGTCCACAAATGAACAAACTTCATTGCTATTAGGTTGCCTCATAGATTTGCACACATGGAAAACCATCTTTTCATCACCCACCCGGAAGATGGGCTAATCGGCTTCCACATCAACAAGAGCCTTTCCCGTAGCAAGGAAATGTCTACCCAAAATAATAGGCAACTCATAGTCCACTTCACAATCAAGAATCACAAAATTCTCGGGAGGATGAACTTATTAACACGAACCAACACATCATAAATAATACCCAATGGTCTCTTCATAGTACGATCAACCATTTGTAAACTCATAGATGTGGGTCTTGGTTGCCCAATTCCCAAAGTTTTGCACATCGAGTAGGGCATGAAGTTGATACTTGCCCCTAGATCACATAGAGCTTTGGCAAAGTCGGCACTTCTAATAGTGCAAGGGATTGTGAAAGCTCCATGATCTTCCAATTTCGGAGCCATTGAATGCACAATTGCACTCACTTGATGTGTCATCTTGATAGTCTCACAATTCATTGATATTTTCTTTGTCACCAAATCCTTCATGAACTTTGCATATCCGGGCATATTTTCCAACGCCTCAACCAATGGAACATTTATAGATAATCTCTTCATCATGTCAATAAACTTATTGAATTGGTTCTCGCTATTTTGCTTGGCGGGCCTTTGAGGGTACGGAGGATGAGGCCTTGGCATTGGTGCCTTGGCCTTTGGCACTACCAGTTCCATTATGTCAATCACGTGTTCCCTAGACGGGTTCACTTCTTATTGAGTCTCCTCCACATTTTCATCAATATTAATTCTGATTTCTTCATTAGCTTGAACCAAATTTCTCAGAATCTCATCTTCATGAATCACTACATCATCATCCATAATTCCTCTTTGACTTGAGGTTGTTGCCTCCCCACCTTTTCCACTACTTTTGGTTACGGCCATGGCATGTCCCGTGTTGTTCCCACCCTTCGGGCTCACCACCGTGTCACTAGGTAGTGCCCCCTTAGGACGAGTATTTAAAGTTTGTAAGATTTGCCCCAATTTCACCTTCAAATTGCGGATTGAAGTATTATGAGAGGCTAGTTGAGCATCAAAGTCGGCATTTTTCTCCATCATTTGTTTGAACATCTCAATTCACCCCAAATTATTATTGGAAGAGCTCGGTCCATGAGAAGTATAAGGATGTGGGTTGCTTAGTTGTTGATACATCGGGGGCCTTTGAATGCCCGAGCTCCGATTCCCTTGGTTATTATTCCAACCCCCTTGGTTGTTTCCTCCCCAATATCCTTGATTATTTCCACTCCAATTTACTTGGTTGCTTTTATTGTTCTAATTACCTTGATTATTATTATTGTTACAATTACCTTGATTGTTGTTACCAGCACTCCAATTGCCTTGGTGATTTTGATTGTTCCAATTTCCTTGATTTCCTTGATATCACCATTGTTGTTGATTCGGGCCTTGAGAGTTTTTCCTTTGACCTTGTTAGTTATTCACATATTACACTTCTTCGTCTAGTTCATTATATGATTCATCTTGGTCAAAACCACTATCATCTTGCACATATTGTTCCACACGGTTTTGCACTTGTTGACCCTTTTGCCTTCTTTTGTTCACCAACATATTCACGCCTTCCATTGCATTCACTTTCTTAGGACCTTGAACTTGTTGAAGTTGAGCTTTGACTAATTGATTCGTTGCGGTGGTCAACTCGGCAATTGCTTGCCCATGATCATGTAATTCCTTATGTAAGTGAATCACATTTGGATCACCTTGAGGAACATTTGCTCTACTGTGCCATGCCGATGAAGTATCCGCTATTTCATCTAAAATATCACAAGCTTCGACACATGGCGTTTTCATGAAGTTCCCACCAGCAAGTTGGTTGACCACGCATTGATTGGTAATATTGATCCCCCTGTAGAAGGTTTGTTGAATCATAACCTCAATCATCTCATTATTCGGGCACTCTTTCACCATAGTACGGTACCTCTCCCAAATCTCGTGCAAAGGATCATTGGGTTCTTTTTTGAATGCTAGAATCTCGTCTTGAAGAGTAGCCATATGCCCGGGAGAAAAGAACTTGGCAATGAATTTCTCCGCCAACTCATCCCATGTACGGATAAAATGGTTTGGAAATCTTTCTAACCAATCCAAGGCTTTCCCCCGTAGAGAGAAGGGAAATAGCCTCAGCCTTAGAGCATCCTCGGAGACGTTGGTCTGTTTACTCTCCCAGCAAGTGTCCACAAACCCTTTCACGTGCTTGTATGCATTTTGAATCGGAGCCCCGGGAAGAATCCTTGTTACTCTAGCAATGTGAGCATAACATTAGTGATTTGGAAGTGGACCACCCTAATACGGGGCAGGACTATGCCACTTGCGTATCTTTCATTTGGCAACACCCAGTGTGGAGTCACTCTTGGTGGAGGTGGGGGAGGGACGGGAATATTTCCATGATGTGGTCAGCCTCGCCTATTTGCTTGAGGTTCAAGAAGAATCTCATCACCTTGGTCATCGTCCACTTTCTCCCCCAAAGGCAAGTTTCCAAAAGGATCGTTGTTGAGAGCCATTTTTGTACCTATAATTGATTCACCAAAAGGTTAGTAAACCGGAAGGAAAAGAAGACAAGTCACACACGGAACTAAATATATAGCTAAATCCGTTTTTAGCTCCCCGATAACGGCGCCAAAAATTGATGTCGTCCAAATTCACACCATTGATTGGGATTGTGAAGCGGTCGATGCAATTATAATTACCCAACTTTGAGTCAGGATCGATTCCTCAGGGAGCTTATATTGGATTAGGTATATAATCAGACTAAGCGTATAACGTGCCTAAAATGCACTTCCGCATACTTTGTTGGTGTTGTCTACTTCTAAAATTGAGCTATTGTTTTCAAATGTAAAGCTATATACCGATGTTTTTGGTGTTGTTGTTTTTCAAGTTTATAAACAATCTAGGGTTGTGACTTCCACCTAGGTGCATACCTAACGGGTTGTGGGCTTTAGGGCAGGTTTCGTCGGTCGGAATGCAATATAGCAATCAACATGCAATTACACACTCGATACCTCTCGGTAGTTAGAGTGGTTTTGCCCAATTTGGCTTTCTCAAGTCCAAATGGGTAATCACAAAATCGTTGATATATTCTCAAGTCGGGTCTTACTATCTCTAGATTTAACCCTTTAATTGGGGCTATCAATTTCTTGAGTTCACCCTAATTTCTTGTTAACCAAGTTTTCCTAGACTTAGTCTCTCTTTCTCAAGTAGAGACTAAGTCAATTAGGCATGAATCAATGTTTGCAACCATTAATTCTTAAATTAAAGTAAGAACTAGGCTAAATATTACATACCCAACATTAAACAAGCCCTAAATTAAAAACTCATTAGGTACCCACACTAGGGTTGGGTCACAACCCTAGCTACTCATAGATAAAAATGAAGATATTAAAGAAGAAAAGATGATTAAGCTCATATTAGATGATAAAGGGATGAAAATCCCATGTTAAAATGATAAACTATTACAAAAAATTTCAAAGTAGTAAGTAAAAAACGGCTATCTACTTTCTGAAGTTCAAACTTAACCAAAATTTGACAAAAAATACTATTTATACACAACTGAAATTTTCGAAAAAAATTTCCCTTTCGAAGGTTCTGCGGCCGCAAAATTCTGTGTGCGGACCGCACTTTGAAGCTGAGCTTGACAAGAGGGACTTCTGCAGCTACACAATTCTAAGTTGCGACCACACTTCTTCAGATTCTGCGGACTGCACATTTCTGAGTGTGGACGCACTCTTGAATTCTGCGGCCGCACAGTAATAGTGTGGTCCGCACTTCTTCATGGACTAGAACTCCAACTCTCTGATCCTCGATCTTCTGCGGCCGCACAATAATTGTGCAGTCCGCTCTTTGCAAAGGAGCTCTGACAGGATTTCCTTCATGGTTTGCAGCCGCACTCGATATTGTGTGGTCGACACTTTTTCCTTTTTTGCTTGATTTTAGTCCTTGTCCAAAATTACTCCTTCTTTAGTTGAATTTCATCATTTTGGCTCATTTTCCAATACCCCCGCAAGAAAGCACATTTTATCAATTTTCGGGAATACCTTTTAGTATTTTTGTGCTAAAACGAAAGTAAAAGAGTGCAAATAAGTAGTCAAAATCCCTACTTATTAGCTACATGTTGCATTCTTTAAGGGTAAATGGGTCATTTGACGGACCAATGACGATTGAGGGAAAATGAGAAAGAAAAGAGGGTGAAGTACAAAAATGAAGCAAGTAGGGCCTAGTTATTTTTTTCTTTCACATTTAAAAAAAACCCCAAAAAAAGAATGAAAAATTCAAAAAGATTTTGCACTTTCCCATCATTTTTCAAAAAGATAAAAAATAGTTTTCTGTAAATCAGTTGATTTTTCCAAAGTTTTCTCCCATCAACGGATCCAATCGATATTGATTTTTTCAATTGAGGATAGACAAACCAACCTTTGGTCTAATCTTCGGAGGTCATATCCATAATAAAAGAATTAGTGAGACTCTCTTTCTTTTGATATCACCAATCTTATTGAATTGTGAAAATCAAATCATTTCACGGGCCTGGTGAAATGAAAAACTACGAAGAGGAATTCACAACGAATACCTTTGGTTACTTTCCTGTCAAATAGGATTTTCCTTCATATACTTTACTTACCTTGACCTAGCGAAGCACAACACAAAAAAGGCAGTCTTCTTTTTCTGTGTTCTCCCTATCCGAATAAACTACGCATACCTGATTTTTACCACCTCGGTGAGATATGTAGGCATCCCTTCTAGGGTCTGGTATCCCTTTTTTTTTTTTAAATCCAAAAAAGATTTTGCGTTTTTATATTTCTGTTAGAAGTTTTCTTTAGAATATTAATTTTAGGAATCCAAAAAGATTTTTCTTTTGAGGTTTTCCTTTAGGAAATTAATATCTAAACTTCGAAAAAATAATTGTTTTTATATTTCCTTTACAAATTTTCTTTAGTAAATTAAGACTGAAATCCAAAAAAATAAAGAATATTTTTCCTTTTTAACTTCTTTAGAAATTTTCTTTAACATATTAATTCCAAAAATCCAAAAAGATTTTCCTTTTGAGGTTTTTCTTTAGGAAATTAATGTCTAAAAACTCAAAAAAAATTCTTTTTATTTTCATTAGAAATTCTGATTAGGACATTAATTAAATAAGATTAAAAAAACAAAAAAAAAAACTTTTTCTTTGTTTATCCTCGGAGTTCCTCCCTTAGGGAATCAAAAGCTAAAATCCAAAAATATTTCCTTTTTATTTCTCCATTCGAAATCTTTCTTCAGGATATCAAATGAAAAATTCAAAAATATTTTTTCTCTTTTAGGAGCTTTTCCTTAAGAATTTCTCGTAGAGTATCTATTTCAAAAACAAAAGGAAAAAATATGCTCTTTTAAGCTTGAGTTTTAATAGATTGTAGGACACTAAAGTCTAGAAAATTCAAAAAAGATTTTCTTCTTTTATTTCTCTTTTCTCATTAGAGTAGTCATTAAGGATAAAAAAAAAAAGAGAAAAGGTTAGTTTATTTAGTCTATTTTCGATTATCCATAAATACGCTTGATCTGATTCTCACCAAATGTGAGATACGTTGGCGACTTTCATCGGGTTTGATCTCCTTAAAAGAAAAAGTACAAAAAAAATAGGCTTTTCAAAATAAAGGTTGACCTGTGATAAGTTTGGAGTTGAACGAACACCATCCCGATTTCATTCAACTAAATGCAATTCTTGCCAAAAATGACAATTCAAGTGCTTACCATCTTTTTTCGATCTATCCTTACATCTAAAGACAACATAGATCATGAACCTCTTGATACTAATAGTCACTTCCAACAATAGCCTATGACATTGTCCAAGGGACTCAAGCATAGTTCGGATCTCAGTCCTATCTCGTGCTAGAGAGACTTGTTTCTAGTTTTAATTTGGTCATTCTTTCAAATAAACCGGTTCAACCAAGGGTTTTGGATCATGTTTTGCTTGTCTTGTTCAGTCCCCGTGTCATTTTCACCTTTCTCTCTTAAATGGAATCTTTTACCCCTTCCCCATTTTTGTTGCATTTTCTTATCTTCATTCAATACGGTTCACCATTTTCTATCCTAATAAATGTGACATGCGTCATGGCCAGTGGCAAGGTTTGGACATCAGCACAATCTTTCAAGCAATGAGTCATAAGATAATGAAGTTCCAAGGGAAAAGATGACAATGAATTTCACATTCAGGAAGAGACAAGTTTTTGAGCTAATTACAAGCACCTTTAGGACTCAGTTGAAGAGAGAGAATTCGCAAGTGAAATCTGAAATAATTTTGGTTCCATCCTCAATATGTATGTTAATCATTCAGGATGTTCCAGGTGAATCAATGTGAAATAAGTCTTGGGTTGGCATTTTTAAAGTTGAAATGATGAAAGGCTATCTTTCTGCTATCCAAACACTAATACTATTTGCCAGCCCTTCAAGCCTTAATAGATTTGTCTTTCAGTAACAACCCTCTTTTGGAATCAAGCGTTTGCCAAGGTTTAAAATGATCACGGTTTGAATTTATTATTCAAGAAAAAAAAGGTAGAAAAAAAGAGAAAAGAAAGAAGAAAAAGAAAAAAAAGAGAAAGAAAGAGAGAGATCATGATACCATATAGCTCTTTGAACTACGTTTGACCTCATTCTCGTCACCATAAGATACGTAGGCAGCCTTACAGTTCAGTCGCACCAAATAAAATATTTCATAATCCCACGAAGTCAAGACTGGGGCAGTTTTTCTTAGAAATTCCATCTTAAAAAGAAAAAGGAAACCAGAAGAAAAAAAGAGAAAAAACTCAAATTATCTTGTTTCAGAAACTGGGACAAAGTTTTTAAAATGGATTCCAAAAGTTGTAAATAAAGTAACCATGCCATTATAATTTTGAGCCTCCAAATGGTCCTTTCTTTCTCACTATATCCAAAAGCCTTCATTACAGTCCAAATATAAGTCCTTATAGGATCAATTCCTGAAAATGCCAAGTCAAGCATATTATGAGCATATCAAGCTTTTGGTGAAAATCAATAACGATTGAAGGAAGAGCCAATTAGCCAAACTAAGTCAAAATTGAAAGCGACAATGAATGATAGCAAAGAGGAAAATTTGAGAGACTTGTTGGTGAAAACCTTTCGAGGCACCACAAGTCGAAATGGTGAGATATGTGTTCAACAAAATATCTTTGATGAAAACATGCAACATCCGCATCACATTTGGAGTCTTTAATATCAAACAAGGATTTGCCGAGTCAACAAGTTTGAAAAAATGGACGAATCATGTTATTGGTCTAAATGCATGTCACATTCTGTTGCCTTATTCTTCATTTTAGATAAGCTTTCCTTTTTCTCAATGGAATCTCTCTCGTCATACACCACTCTCTTTGATTTTTACTTGTTCATTTGTTCTTATTCTTTTTCTCAAGACAAGAAAGAAAGAATTTTCAAATTTGCCACAAAGAGGTCCCAGAATAGGAAGGATGATGATCATAATGGCAACCAAAGTAAAAGCGATGATCAGTTTGGCAATCCAAGTGCAGGAAAATAATGTGTTTGGCAATTCAACTAAAAAATGAATTAATTTTCATAATTTGAGTGAAGTGATCGGAACAAGCTTGGTCGAATCCCATGGGTGAATCACTCTGGACCTTCTTTGAAACTATACAAATCAACCCTGACTGTCACGATCCAAAATTTTCCACCGTCAGGACCGTGATGGCCTAATATTCCACTTGCTAGGCAAGCCACATTAGAGTATTATTAAATCAATTCTAATACAATTAAGTAATTAACAGTAAATAAGCTATAAAGAGTGCTAAATATTATAACAACTTTGTCATGTAACACTACCCGGATCTGGCGTCACAATTCTCGAGCATGCTAGAATTTACTACAAGTCTGAAAGAATCACAACTATTTGAATGAAAGAAACAGTAAAACAGAAAAGATAGACGGAGACTTCAAGGTCTGTGAATGCCAACAGATTTACCTTGAGTCTCCAGATAGCGGGTCCAACAACTAAAACTCTCGGTCAACCAGAGACAGTACCAAAATCTACACAGAAAGTGTAGGGTGCAGTATCAGTACAACCGATCCCATGTACTGGTAAGTGTCGAGCCTAACCTCGACGAAGAAGTGACAAGGCTAAGACAAGACACCTACAATCAAACCTGTACAGTCTAACTGTAACGACCCGATCGATCGTTTTGAGAATTTGCACTTTGCTCGATAGTTTACGGGCATGAGTAGCTCCGTATGATGTATTATGACTTATGTAAATCATTGGTTTTATTTTCAGGTTATTCAGAATCGGGTTGGAAGAATGAATTTCATTTTGAAGCTTTAAGTTGAAAGAGTTGACAAGTTTGACTTTTTGTGAATTTGACCCCGAAACAGAGTTTTGATGGTTCTGTTAGGTCCGGATGGTGATTTTGGACTCGGGCTTATGCCCAGATTTGTATTTGGATGTTTCTAAAATGTTTCGGCACAAGTTGACAAAAATTAGAAATTTGAAGGTTTGAAAAATTCATAAGTTTGACCGGAAGTTAACTTTGAGGATACCTGATTCGGATTGTGGTTCCGGGAATTGGTATAGCTTTGTCATGTCATTTGGGACTTGTGTGCAAGTTTTGGATTTATTATGGCATGATTTAATATGTTTCGGCGCGAGTTTTAGAAATTTGAAGTTCAAAGTTCATAAATTTTGATTTGAGGTGTGATTCATCTTTTCAATGTTTTATGAGTGTTTTGAGGCCTCGAGTAGATTCATGTTATGTTAGGGGACTTGTTGGTATGTTTAGACAGGGACCTGAGGGGTTCAGGTAAGTTTCAGACAGGTTTCTGACTATTTTGGACCATGTTGTTATTGTTGGTTTTCTGGTGTTTCAGCTATGCTTCGCGATCGTGGATGGAGCAACGCGTTCGCGTTGAGTATTTTTGTCAGTGCAGTGATTTGTTCTTCGTGTTCACCCGTCCTTGGTGGCGTTCGTGGTGGGTTGATGTGGTGTTCTTCGCGTCTGCATGCAGGGTTATGCGTTCGTGTAGTGTTGAGGCTTGGCAGCTGGAAGTTGGAGGATTCTTCAATGCGATCGCGAAAGGTAAGTCGTGATCGCGAAGCTGGGGCATCTATGGTCATCGTGTTCGCGTGGGCTGCACCGCGAATGCGTAGAGTATTTTGGTGGCCGGATAGTTTTGTTCATCGCGAACGCGATGGATTTTCCGCGTTCGCTAAAGAGGAACGTCTGGGTAGATTATAAGAACTCTATTTCGAGGGTTTCGACCATTTTTGCATTTTGGGAGCTATGGAGCTCGGATTGAGGCGATTCTTGAAGTAATATTCACCATATGAATTGGGATAAGTGTTCTCTACTTGGTTTTGATTATATTTCATGAATCTATCTTCGATTTTAGCTATTGGATTGTTGATTTAAAGGGGAAAATAGGGGTTTCGGCCAAAAGTTTCATAATATGAATTTTTGAGTTTTGAACATCAAATTGAGGTCGAAATTGAGTAAAACTAGTATGGTTGGACTCTCAATTGAATGGGTTTTCGGATTTTATGAGTTTTGTTAGGTTCCGAGGTGCGGTCCCGGGTTGGGCTTTCGGGCCGATTTCGGGCTTTGATTGAAGATGTGATCTTTTATGAGCAGGATTGGTTCCTTTAGCATTGTTTGATGTATTTGAATTGTTATTGGTTAGTTTCGAGCCGTTCGGAGGTCGGAACGCGTGGATGGAATCTTTGGAGCATCGCTTGGCTTGCTCGACATTGGTATCGGTTCGTTCGAGGTAAGTAGCTCTTCTAAACTTAGTGCTGAGGGTATGAAACCCCGCAATACGTGTTATGTGATTGGTATTGAGGTGACGCACATGCTAGGTGATAGGTGTGTGGGTGTGCACCATGTGAATTGGGACTCTATTGCTTCCATGGCACTGTATAGTGGCCCTAGTTTGTTGATATTTTTGTTTTCACCATGTGATAAGGTAAATGAGCTGTCAATCATGCTAGATATCATGTTTAGACTTTATGAAGATACGATTGGGACCCATAATGGTCGTTTATTGCTGCCATTTTACTGATTTCATTGATATTTAATACTCAGTCATATTCATGCATTCATATTATATCTCAATCTCAATTGTTATTCATTGATACATCATATCATTGTTGTCGGGCTAGTTTCATGACATTGTGAGCCCATGAGTGAGACTGGAGATATTGATGACTAAGTGAGGCCTGGGGCCTATTTGTGAGGATATTGATACTATAGCACATGAGTTGTCCGTGCAGATCCAGATATTGATACTATCGCACGTGAGTTGTCCGTGCTGTACGTGAGTTGTCCGTGCGGATCCAGCTATTAATATTATAGCACGTGAGTTGTCCGTGCATCACATGAGTTTTCCGTGCGGATTATAGCGCTTGGGCTGTAGGAGCCCCTCCGGAGTCTGCACACCCCCAGTGAGCGCAATATATATGTGTGGATCGAGCTGCATGCCATAGCGGTTATTGTACATCGTTGAGTGCATGAGTGTGTTGAGTATTAAGCAGTGAGATTGAGTACTCTGAAAGTGTGAGTACATGATTCATCTCTGAGATACATGGTATTTGCATGCACACATGACATACAGGCATAGAGATGCATTTTTTTCCTCATGCTATATAGTATCACGTCATTCATGACTTATTATACACATTGATATGTGGGCATAGAGAGATATTTTATACTTTTTATTTGGAAAGAAAATGAAATATTTTATTTATTGGGAAAGGATATTTGGAAAATTACAGTTTTCAAACTTACTCGTACTTTTGGCACTTTTGGTAAGAGATTTGGGATTTTTCAGTGAGATACTTGAAAAGCATGACCATTTTCTGGAACTGTAAACGAGCTAAGCATTTATACTTCAGAGATACCTCTTTTGTACTTGTATTATGCTGTTATGAACTGTTAGTGAGATATTTGTATTGAACCCGGCCTAGTCTTATCTCATCACTTCTTTCAACCTAAGGTTAGGTTTTTTACTTACTGAGTACATGGGGTCGGTCGTACTCATACTACACTTCTGCACCTTGAGTGCAGATGTTGGCTGCCGGATGCTGCTGTGTTCGATGGGAGCTGGATTGAAGATGTACCTGCATCCCAGTTGTGGCTGCCCCTTGTTCGTGGTAGCTTTAGGTCTATAAAGCTCCGTTTATGTACTTTTCAAACAAACTATGTATTTGTTTCATTTCCGCTTTGTAAACTCTAATCTTAGAAGCTCATGATTTGTACTACCAGTCCTTGGGAAGTGTATAAAAGTCAGATAATTTCTTTACTTTACTATCTTGTTGATATTATTGAAATTGGGTAATTTTTAGTTGGCTTACCTAGCAGGTTGGGTTAGGTGCCATCACGACTAGTGGATTTGGGGTCGTGACATTAACAGTGTATATGCAAATAACATTAAAGAACTAAACAGGTAATACTGGGAAGGGGAAACATGTTGTGTGGGAAATACGAGATCAAGAGCTACAACAAAAAGACAACTTGAACAGTAAATACACTATGAACCAACAAGAACCAATGAACACACAAAGGAAAAATGCACGGCATCATCCTTCGTGATTTTACTCTCATCTTCACCATAATATTAATAGAAACGGCGCGACATCACTCTTCGTGCATTAGCTCTCATAACACGGCACGTCATCAACCTTCGTGCATTACACTCACAATATGGCATGGCATCACCTTTCGTGCATTAACACTCTCAACCTACATAAAGTCAACAGAAACGGCATGACATCACCCTTCGTGCATTAACACTCTCCCTCACCAAAACAATGAACAATGACAGTAGGGAGATAGAAACAACAAGATCAAATCTTACTTCGACATTTCGTTCCACAATACCAATCTCACTTGATTCAACGTTAATCAATACCAAAATCCGTAAACATGATAATAATGATCGACATTACAATTAACTAGTCTAAGCATATATAATATAATCAAGGAAAGCTACAATTATGTGAATAAGACCCACCCGAATGCTATAACCCGACAACAATGCATAGGTATTCGTCACCTCACCTATATTTCGTACCCAACATCTAAACACGTAGAAAATAGACAATTAAGTCCTAATCCCTCAAGCCAAGGTTAACCACGACACTTACCTCGCTCCAACGGCCAACTCAAAGCTCAATCACAACTTTTCCCTTCAAACAAGCCTCCGAACCAATAGAATATAGTAAATTACCAACCAAAAAATTCAAATAAAGCCTTAGGAACTACCCACGATTGTAAAGAATACAATTTAGGCCATTTCTTAAAAAGTCAACACCCGGGCCCGCTTGCTCCAAACCGGAAATTTTGGACCAAAACCCAATTACCTATTCACCCCCGAGCCCGGTTATATAATTAGTTTTGGAATCCGACCTCAATTTGAGGTCTAAATCCCCAATTTATCAAATCCCTAGTTTCTACCCACAAACCCCCAATTTCACCATGAAAACTGTAGATTTTAGGTTGAATCTTAGGAAAAAGTAATGAAAGACCGAGAAATTAGTTTAAGATCACTTACCAACGATTTGGGGAAGAAAATTTCTTTGGAAAATTGCCTCTTGTGCTTTAATTTTTGAAAATTTGGGAAATGAATCAAAAATCCCGTCTAAGTCCTATTTCTTCAGTTGCAGATGTCGCATTTATGACCTGGGCTTCGCAAATGTGAAGCCCGGAAATTCAACATTTTCTTTGCAAATGCGAAAAGGTTCCTGGGCCTGCAGTCATCGCAAATGCAAACATGTGTTCGCAAATGCGAACATGTGTTCGCAAATGCAAACATGTGTTCGCAAATGCAAACTGAAGATGATCGAAAATGCGACCAATACTTTGCAAATGCGAAGTCCACCTCCCAGCCCAACTGCTGGCAAATATGATGGGTACTTCGCAATTGGGAGGCTCGCATGCGAGATTTGCAGGTCTGATGCACACCAGCTTTAATTTCTAAGTCCCATTCACTCTGTAGCCTATCTGAAACTCACCCGAGCCCTCGAGGCTCTAAACCAAAAGTGCAAACTAGTATAAAACATCATACGAACTTGCTCGCACGATCAAATCTCCAAAATAACACCTAGAATTACGAATTGAACACCAAATCAAATTTTCAAGAAAGCTTTGAAATCTCTATTTTTACCATCGGACATCCGAATCACATCAAACCAACTCCGTTTCTCGCCAAATTTCACAGATAAGTCATAAATATTATATTGGATCTGTACGGGGCCCCGGAATAAAAATACAGAACTGGTATCAACAAGGCCAAACATCAACCAATTCTTAAAAAATATTAAATTTTCAGACTTTTAATTTTCAACAAAAATTCATAACTCGAGCTAGGCACCTCTGAACTCGATTCCGGTCATACGCCCACGCCCCATATTTCGATACGGACCCACCGGAACTATCAAAATACGGATCCAGGTCCGTTTACCAAATATGTTGATCAAAATCAACTCAAATGAAGTTTTTAGGAAATGTTTCTTATTTTTATCAGTTTTTAACATATAAGCCTTCTGCGCCAATACCCGGACTGCGCATGTAAATCGAGGAAGGATAGAATGAGGTTAGGCTTCAAAAATACAGAATTTAATTCTAAAACATAAGATAACCTATCGGGTCATCGCACTGACAAACCAAGTCGAACAACAATGCTTAAAAGTTAGCTTACAAGTTCGTCACGAGTCAAATAATTTTTTATTATTTAAAAAAAAAAGAAACTCACGTGATTGTTTTAATTGAAGCATAGGCTGTTTGAGAATCTCATTACCCCCAGGTATTTTCTTAGTTGAGAAGATCATTACCTCCTAGGCATTTTTCCTAGTTGAGACGCACCATACCTCCTAGGCATTCCCCCTAGTTGAGAAGAATATTTAGCTTTCTTTAAGTTCAGGGCCTTACCTAAAAAATATGGACGCATCTTAGCTTTTCCTGAGTTGTTAGTTTTTAATTTCCTTAAGTTGTTAATCTTTAAGTTCAGGGGTCCCGGCTGGAGAATAGGATCAGTTTTTAATTTTCTTAAGTTGTTAGTCTTTAGTTTTACTTGAGTTCAAGGGTCCCGCCTAGAGAATAGGGTCAATTTATAATTTCCTTAAGTTGCTAATCTTTAGTTTTTCTTGAGTTCAGGGGTCCCGCCTGGAGATTAGGGTCAGTTTTAGTTTTCTTAAGTTGTTAACCTCTAGCTTTCCTTGAGTCAGGAGTCTCGCCTGAAGAATAGGGTCAATTTTTGTTTTTTTTAAGTTCTTAATTTTTACGTTGTTAATCTTTAGATTTCTTTGAGTTTAGGGGTCCCGCCTAGAGAATATGATCAGTCAAGCTTAGTTTATAATTTTTCTCAAGATCAATATCACATCTAAGAGACGACATTCCCTAGTTTAAATCTTTCAGGTCACATCTTTTAGGAGTCGCACTTCCTAATTTTAGGTAAAAGGTTTTACCCTTAGGAGACGCATTCCCTAGTTTGAGTCATGAAGTTTCACCCCTAGTGATGCACTTCCTAGTTTGGGTCTTTCAGGTAATAATTTTAGGAGATGCACTCCCTAAATTGAGATTTCACCCCTAGAAGACACACTTCCTAGTTTGGGTCATTTAAGTTCACCATTAGGAGACACGCTTCCTAGTTTGAGTCATTCAAGTTTCACCTCTATGTTATGCACTTCCTAGTTTGGTTCACTCAAATTTCACCCCTAGGAGGCTCACTTCCTAGTATGTGTCTTTCAAGTTATTCTTTTAGGAGACGCACTTCCTAAATTGAGATTTCACTCCTAGGAGATGCACTTCCTAGTTTGGGTCATTTAAGTTCATCCCTAGGAGATGCACTTCCAGTTTAAGTCATTGAAGTTTCATCCCTCGGAGACACACTTCCTAGTTTGGGTCTTTCTGGTTATACTTTTAGGAGATGCGCTTCCTAAATTGAGATTTCAACCCTAGGAGACGCACTTCCTAGTTTGGGTCATTTAAGTTCACCCCTAAGAGACGCATTTTCTAGTTTGAGTCATTGTAGTTTCACCCCTAGAAGACGCATTTCCTGGTCTGGGTCTTTCTGGTTAAACTTTAAGGAGATGCACTTCCTAAATTGAGATCTTACCATTAGGATATGGACTTCCTAGTTTGGGTCATTTAAGTTCACCCCTAGGAGACACACTTCCTAGATTGAGTCATTCAAGTTTCACCTTTAGGAGATGCACTTCCTAGTTTGGTTCATTCAAGTTTCACCCCTAAGAGATGCATTTCCTAGTCTGGGTCTTTCAAGTTATTCTTTTAGGAGACACACTTCCTAAATTGATATTTCACCCCTAGGAGACGCACTTCCTAGTTTGGGTCATTTGAGTTCATCCCTACGAGATGCACTTCTTAGTTGGGGTCATTCATGTTTTATTTTTAGCAGATGCATTTGCTAGTCAAATTTCTTGGTTTTACTCATAGGAGACGCACATCCTAGTCGAGTATTTAGTTTTACTCTCATCATTGCATCAATAACATAGGTGATTTACAGTTTTGCTAACAACTCACAAATCTTCCTAGTGCAAACTGGGGTAGAAAATTTTGTTCGTTTTGATTGCAGGCACCCACCTGGAGAACGAGGGTTAATATTTTAGAAATCAGTCTTAAGTTTAAATCAGAGAAGCACCAAGAGCCCGACTGAAGAACAGGGTTAACTTTCAGTTTCTTTCAAGTTCAAGCAGCAGGATCTCGCCTGAAGAATAGGGTCAATTTTCAATTTCCAAGTTTAAAAAGCAGGAGCTCACCTGAAAATGCAATTCAAGTCAGAAATACTAGGATTCGGCGAGAAGAACATGGTCAACTTTCAGTTTTCAAGTTCAAGTTAGAGAATCACCAGAAGCCCGCCTAAAGAACAGGGTTAACTTTCAGTTTTCAAGTTCAAGTGAGAGACAACAGGATCTCGCCTGAAGAATAGCGGCAACCTCCAATTTTTTAGTTCAAATCAGAAGTAGCACGAGCCCGCCTGAAGAACAAGATTTGCAAGCTCAGGTTTACTCCAAGTTCAAGTTTATTTCAAGTGCAAGCACCAGGAGCCCGCCTGGAGAATAGGTTCAACTTTCGATTTCCATTTCAAGTCAGAGAGACACTAGGAGCCTGCCTGAAGAACAGGGTCAATTTTTAATTTTCAAATTTAAGTCAGAGCAGCAGGATCCCACCTGAAGAATATGGGCAACCTCTAGTTTTTTTTAGTTCCAATCAGAAGTAGCACGAGCCCGCCTGAAGAACAAGGTTTGCAAGATTAAGTCCACTCCAAGTTCAAGTTTATTTCAAGTGCAAGCAGCAGGATGCCCAACTGAAGAATAGGTTCAATTTTTAATTTTCTTCAAGTTCAATCAGCAGGAGCCCGCCTGAAGAACATGGTCAACTTTATCTCAATTCAAGTTAGAAGTAGCAGCAGCTCGCCTTAAGAATGCGAGTCAACAGTGGAGAAGCACAACTAGATCGAGAGAAGATTCAAGACGAAAGAGTAGATAGGATCTTGTAGTTTTTCTTATAATTTTTCACTTCTTTGATTTTAATTTTTGATATAATGACAGGGTTGCGGACCAGAGCCTCGAAAGGTACATCACTCGAATCTCTCATCATCTCAACATACTCCTTCACTTTATTCACTTTTGAACAACACGTGACATGATTCCCTTATAACCCGGGAAATGTAGGCAGTCCAAAACCAGGACTTGGTCACATTCTCCTTTCTTTTAGTTTTATTCTTTTTTAAATAATGGCGGGGTAAAAAAACTTGTCTCGTCGTTCTTTGTCTGAAAACTCTTCGTGTTTCCAGTCAAAGAGGGGCAGTTGTAGACATGTAATTTTTTATCCTCCCCTAAATTTTATGCTATTTAGAGCTTATATGTTTATCTTAAGTCTAATACTGACATTCTTTATTAAATTTATTATTTTTGTAGGTTTTATTTGAGAAAATTAAGAAAAAAACTACAAAAATGTTTACGTATTTAGATATAAGTCTTGTTTTTTATCGCAAAAGAAATTTACAAAAAAATATGTCTTTGCTTTAACTTGAGTTGTCAATAAGTTAACAACCTTTCGTTAGTGCCTTATATTTAGTTTAGTTATTTGATTTTCATATACATACATACATACATACATACATACATATATATATATATACATACATATATATATATATTGTATTTCGAAATCGGGCATGTACGATTTCGTAGGCACGAGGAGTTGCCTCGAGAGTAAGCTCGAAATAGACCAGGCTCAAGCTCGATGGCAGAGTATGGAGCGTGAAGATCAAAATGCTCGCTGAAGATCGAGACCGAGCATGACCGACTTCGAGCAAGGCATAATAACAGAATGGCGAGATATTAGCAACCGACCGAAGATCTCGGCAGAAATCTCGGAACAGATCGAGTCAAGCGGTTATTGACACCAATCATGGCATTTATTTTCATTATTAGAGTTGTACCTTATTTAGGACTCCGCTACTATATAAAGAGGAACCCCATTCACTTGTATCATCATTATTCACTGATAAAGAATATATATGATGTTCTCTATTTTATTAACTATCTGCTACTGTTCATTACTGTTCTTTACTGTTCTTGTTATCCAACCTTGAGACCATCTCGAATCGAGGTCATAAGCACTACTCGAGCACTGGTTTGATTTATTTTACTGTTTAATTTATCCATTTAATTCATCATTTATCAATTGGTATTGGATTAAATCACGTATCCTTAAAACCACAATATAAGTTTAATTGTTACTCAAATTTTAGGGTAAACAGTTTGGCGCCCACCGTGGGGATAAGGATAATAGTGATTGTTCAATACTGATTATGATAAAATACACTACTTTACGCTTGGTCTTGTCAAGAATTTTGCTTTCAGGTTAAACCATGTCAAACTCACAAAACGCATCAACGCATGGTGACAATGGCCTCGTGTTACAAGGGGAAAATGAAAATGTGATTGCTCCAGGAGTCGATATTCCATAGGTCAATCTTGGGGGAGTACTGTTTGCCAACCCGATCGATGTCAGTTCGCATGTTGCTCTAAATGCGGTCCTAGGCGCGGATCTCGATGGGAGTATACATAGAGAAGGCCGACCTAGTGGCCAAGAAACACATGGCAGAGGAGACGAATCAGTTAGTCTCCAGGTGATATTCGAGATGCTTTAGGCTCAGCAAGTCACCATTGCTCAGTTATAAAATCAACATAGAGCTCCAAACAGGGTCGAGCCGGAGTTTACTCGTCGTACCGAGCCAGTACTGGAAAGTTTGAATAATAACACATCTGGGATTGATCCTGCGATAATGAAAATGCTCGAGGAGCTCACCAAGATAATTGAATCAAGAGAGAAGAAAATTGAAGCCAATGATTAAAAAGAATTGGAGACTTACAACTCCCGGGTTGATCAGATACTGGGGGCACCGCCAATTGTGAAAGGTATGGATTCAAAGAAATTCATGCGAAAGTCGTTTCCTCCGAGTGCGGATCGGAAGCCCATTCCAAAGAAGTTCTGTATGCCTGACATACCAAAATATAACGGGACCACCGACCTCAATGAGCATGTTAGCTCTTACACATGCGCCATTAAGGGTAATGATTTGGAAGATGATGAGATCGAGTCTTTATTGTTGAAGAAGTTCGGAGAGACCCTGTCGAAGGGAGAAATGATTTGGTATCACAACCTACCACCAAACTCCATCGATTCATTTGCCATGCTAGCATATTCCTTAGTAAAGGCGCACGTCGGGGACATAAAGGCCGCAACAAGAAAATCAGACCTCTTCAAGGTAAGACAAAGGGATAATGAAATGCTGAGGGGATTCATGTCCCGATTTCAAATGGAGTGCATGGAATTGCCACCGGTCACGTATGATTGGGATATTCAAGATTTCACCCAAGGATTGAATGAACAGTGTTCGATAGCATCGCATCAGTTGAAATAAAATTTGATCGAGTATCCAGCTGTGACTTGGGCAGATGTACACAATCGATATCAATCGAAGATTAGGGTCGAGGATGACAAATTAGGAACTCCTTCCGGTTCAGTACATCCAAATAGGTAGACAGGTAAAAATCATAGGGACCTCAACAAAGAGCCGAAATCGAATAAATACAGATACCAACCATATATTGCGGATCGAAGGAACAACGGTCTAGGACGCAATTCCTCCTTGAATGATCGAAGAAGTGATCGTGGACAAATTTCTCCAGGTCTGATGAGTAAAATTGGTTTCGACAAGTATACAGATCCCACAGAGGCACCTCGGCTATCGAAATATAATTTTAGTATCGATGCGTAAGGCATTGTATCGGCTATCGGAAGGATCAAAGATACTAGGTGGCCAAAACCAATACAGACTGATCATTCCGAAAGAAACCCAAACTTGATGTGAAAATACCATAGCACGCATGGTCATAAGACCGAAGATTGCAGGAAATTAAGGGAGGAGGTAGCATGTCTATTCAACGAGGGCCACCTTTGAGAGTTCCTCAGTGATCGATCTAAAAATCATTTCAGGGAAAGTGACGCCAATAGAAAGAATAAACAGGAAGAACCTCAACATGTCATCCATATGATCGTCGGAGGAGTCGACGTTCCACAAGGACCCATATTCAAACGCACTAAGGTGTCAACCGTTAGAGAGAAACGAACCCGAGATTATGTGCCCGAAGGCACCTTGTAATTCAATGATGAGGAAGCAGAAGGCATTTCTCAGCCCCACAACGACGCTCTAGTAATTTATATCTTGTTAAATAAAGCTCAAGTTAAGCGTGTTTTAGTGGACCCAGGTAGCTCAGCAAACATCATCTGATCAAGGGTCGTGGAACAGCTCGGCCTACAGGACCAAATCGTGCCTGCAGCTCGAGTTCTAAACGGCTTTAATATGGCCAGTGAAACAACTAAGGGGGAGATTATCCTACCGGTGAACCTGTCTGGAACCATTTAAGATACCAAGTTCCATGTAATCGAAGGTGATATGAGGTATAATGCCCTGCTTGGAAGACCTTGGATCCACAACATGAGGGTAGTACCCTCGACCCTCCATCAGATGATGAAATTCTCGACGTCAGACGGTGTAAAAATAATGTACAAGGAACAACATGCAGCAAAGGAAATGTTTGTGGTCGATGAGGTAACGACGATATCAACATTGTCGAACTCGAAAAAATTGAGCATCAAAGGTAAACAGGGAGCCAAATAGCAATTACCACCACCAGCCTCGACCGAATCGGAGAAACAGGTAATAGAAGAAGAAGAGGAGGACTTTCTAACCCCTCGAACCTTTGTTGTTCCTGATGATTCAGATGCCACCAAATCAACGGTCGAAGAGCTAGAACAAGTTAAATTGATCGAGTATCTGCCCGAGAAAAAGGTATACCTGGGAATGGAGTTAACTCCCGAACTCAAGAAAAAGCTTATTCAATTTCTTATTGATAACATAGACTGTTTTGGATGGTCCCATTTAGACATGACAGGGATCCCACCGGAGATAACGACGCATCGATTAAGCATGGACCTTAAGTTCAGACGGGTGAAGCAAAAGAGAAGACCTCAGTCCGAGGTAAAGCACACCTTCATAAAGGAATAGGTAACTAAACTTCTCAAAATAGGATCCATTCAGGAAGTAAAATATCCCGAATGGTTAGCCAATGTAGTCGTAGTCCCTAAAAAAGGAACAAACTTAGAATGTGTGTAGACTATAAGGAATTAAACAAAGCGTGTCCCAAAGATTCTTTTCCACTGCCCAACATCGATCGCATGATCGATGCCACGGCCGGCCACGGAATCCTTACTTTTCTCGATGCCTATTCCGGGTACAATCAGATCCAAATAAACCCGGGAGACCAAGAAAAGACTTTGTTTATCACCAAGTACAGAACATATTGCTATAATGTCATGCCCTTCGGGCTCAAAAATACAGGAGCTACTTACCAACTCCTAGTAAATAAAATGTTCGAAGAACAAATAGGTAAATCAATGGAAGTTTATATTGATGACATACTAGTTAAGTCCCTATGCACAGAGGACCATTTGGCTCATTTGCAGGAAACGTTCGAGATCTTAAGGAAATATAAAATAAAGCACCCCGAGAAATGTGCTTTAGGGGTCAGTTCGGGAAAATTCCTTTTCTTCATGGTATTAAATCAGGGGATCGAAATCAACCTCGATAAAATCAAGGCCATCGAAGACATTACAAATTACTTGTCTTCATGGTATTAAATCAGGGGATCTAAATCAACCTCGATAAAATCAAGGCCATCGAAGACATTACCATCGTGGACAGTGTAAAAGTCGTACAAAGGTTGACTGGACGTATAGCTGCCTTAGGATGATTCATCTCGATGTAATTGGATCGAAGCCACAAGTTTTTCTCTCTACTCAAAAAGAAGAACGATATCGCATGGACCCCGGAGTGTCTACAGGCATTGGAAGAATTGAAGTGATACCTATTGAGCCCACCGATGCTTCACACTCAGAAGGCGGATGAGAAACTTTACTTGTACTTGGAAGTATCCGAAATCGCGGTAAGTGGTGTCCTGGTTCGATAAGATCAAGGTACACAATTTGTTTTTTAATATGTAAGTCGAACCTAGGAGAAACAGAAACTAGGTATCAACACTTAGAAAAATTGGCACTTGCACTAATAAGCGCCTCTAGAAAGCTAAAACCATATTTTCAATGTCACCCCATATGTGTATTAACCACTTATCCACTCCGTATTGTTCTACACAATCCCGAACTATCGGGCGGGTTGGCCAAATGGGCCGTCCAACTCGGTGGGTACGATATCGAATATCAACCCCGAACGGCCATCAAGTCTCAAATTCAGCAAACTTTGTGGTCAATTTCACGCCAACCTTCGTACCTGAAGTTGAAAAGGAACTCTTATTAAATCCAGGTACATCATCGGGGGTATGGAACCTTTTCATAGACGGTGCTTCGAACATGAAGGGGTCCGGGATAGGCATCATTTTGAAGCCGCCCACGGGTAGCACTATTAGATAGCCTATCAAAACCTCTAGGTTGAATAACAATGAGGCCGAGTAAGAGGCCATGATTGCAGGTTTCGAGCTAGCTAAAAGCTTGGGAGAAGAAGTAGTTGAAGCAACGTGCGACTCTTTACAGGTGATGAACTAGGTAAACAAAACCTTCGAAGTTCGAGAGGATAGAATGCAAAGGTATTTGGACAAATTGCAGGTAACTTTGCACCGTTTCAAAGAATGGACTTTACAACATGTACCTAGGGAACAAAACAGTGAGGCCAATACACTCGCAAATCTGGGATCATCGGTCGAGGAAGATGAAATCAGCTCGGGGACTATCATTCAACTCTCGAGATCCGTGAATGAGGAAGGACATGCCGAGATAAATTCTACGAGCTTAAACTGGGACTGGAGGAATAAATACATTGAGTACTTGAAGAATGGAAAGCTCCCATCGGACCCTAAGGAATCGAGGGCCCTAAGAACCAAAGCTGCTCATTTCACACTGGCCGAAGACGGAACATTATACAGAAGGACGTTCGATGGACCATTTGCAGTGTGTTTGGGACCAGGAGACTCCGACTATGTTCTGCGAGAGGTCCACAAAGGTACTTGTGGGAACCACTCCGGCGTCGAGTCACTAATTTACAAAGTCATTATAGCGGGATACTACTGGGATAGCATGGAAAAGGACTCTAAAGAGTTTGTTCGAAAATATGATAAATGCCAAAGGTTTGCACGAATGATACACAAACCTGGAGAACAACTTCACTCGGTCCTATCCCCATGGCCATTCATGAAATGGGGGATAGATATCGCCGACCCTCTGCCATCGTTCCCAGGTAAAACTAAGTTCATTTATTTATGACTGACTATTTCTTTAAATGGGTTGAAGCATAGGCTTTCGAGAAAGTCAGAGAAAAGGAGGTTATAGATTTCATCTGGAATCACATCGCATGTCGATTTAGGATACCAGCAGAAACAGTATGCGACAATGGTAAATAATTTATTGGCAGCAAAGTAACAAAATTTCTCGAAGACCATAAAATAAAAAGGATATTGTCAATACCATATCACCCTAGTGGGAACGGACAAGCCAAATCGGCGAACAAAACTATAATCCAAAACCTCAAGAAAAGATTGAACGAAGCTAAAAGGTAATGGAGGGAAATTATGCCCGAATTCCTTTGGGCATATCGAACAACATCAAAGTCCAGCACGGGAGCAACTCCGTTTTCCCTAGTATATGTCTCCGAAGCCTTGATTCCCGTAGAAGTCGGAGAACCCAGTGCCAGGTTTCGACATACAACAGAGGAATCGAATAACGAGGCTATGAACACTAGCCTCGAATTGTTAGATGAAAAGCGAGAAGATGCACTCGTTCGAATGGCTGCACAAAAGCAACGAGTCGAAAGATACTACAATAGGAGAACCAACCTTCGCCGCTTCAGTGTCGGGGACTTAGTCCTAAGGAAAGTCACCATCAACACAGGATACCCTGATGAAGGGAAGCTTGGAACGAATTGGGAAGGAACCTATTAAGTCATCGATCTAGTCGGAAAAGGGTCTTATAAACTCAGAACGATGGACGGCGAACCACTACCAAACAACTCGAACATATCACTTCTCAAACGATATTATTGTTAAGGTATGACTTTCTCCCCTTTTTTCATTTATATATATATTCGACGCTAACTCATTGCAGGAGTTCGACCAAAGACATCGAGACCTCAGGTTTTAAAGTACGCGTTGCACTCTTTTTCCCTTAGATCGGTTTTTATCCCAAATGAGTTTTTCCAGCAGGGTTTTTAACGAGGCAACAATTATGTGCTATCTAACGACAATTCAAAAGTATCCAAGGCTTCTTTACAATCAACATCGAATACTGCAGGTTATCACCCTCGGATGTTATATCTTCGAGAAAAATACTTCGTGTCAAAGGGCCACGGTACGGAAAACTTTGTAATGGGCCAAACGGTCGAATGAACCGTGTCCATATAGATTAATCGAGCCCCGATGAAAAAACATGTACTCATGTAAAAATTATTCAAAGAAGAATTATTTCTTTATCAAACATCTTGTGTCTCGAAGAAAATTTCTCTACTATGCAAATCTCGTAATTATGAATTTGTGAGAAATGGATCAAGAGCCAAGTATGAATATACCTCGAACACTCGAGGACTGCCATCAACGATAAGCATATTCAAGTTATCTAAACTCTAAATAATAAGACCTCAAAGAGGCACCCCTCGATCTATAAGTTAAGGCCACTGTCCTCGGGGACTGACATTTCGAACAAGTTCAAAACATTATTGGGAAATAAGCCCAAGAGCCATACCCAAAGGCTACGGCCAAATTAAATTCTATGACCAAAATAATGCAGTTCGGAGATTTTTGAAGTCCGCAATAACAATAGGCCATCAAATTTTATGAAAAATGGTTAAAAAAGGCTACCCTCGACAAATAATCAAAAGGGCTTCGATAAAATCAGCCCTCGAAAAACCAAAAAGGTTTCGATAAAATCAGCCTTCAGAAAACCTTAAGAGGTACCAAATTATCTTAACACAAACGTGCTAAGGCACAAAGAGCAAAAGGGTTTCAACCGACATCGAACCCTCAAAAAACCCAATGGGTAAAAAATACATGCTAAGGCATAAAGAAAATTTTACTAAGTTCTTTAAGACGAAATGGGGAAATAGTAGCCATCTTTTGAAGGCCATATCGGCCCAGCCTAAAAGAGTCTAAGGGCCAATACATTCAGAGTTTGAGACCTTATTCTCACTCAACTCGGACCTAAGGGTTCCACTATTCCAAGCTCAATTGACTTGAATATAGCTCGAGGGTTCATCATAAAACCTTAAGGGGTATATTACTATAAGTTCGAAACTTACCCAGTACTTAATAAAAAACCTAAGGGTTTGTGTTATTATAAGTTCAAACTTAGTCATAAAAATAATGCAGTTATGGATTCGATCAAGCCATCCGAGATAAAGTCTCAAACATATTACTGGGCTCGAGGACTTACCCTCGCTTAACTAAAAAACCTAAGGTTTGTTATACTCTGAGTTCGAGCTAATGCTCACTCGATTAAGTGAAGTAAAAACAACAAGAATTTTCACAAAGCAAAGGCATAGAACCTATTTGAACATAAAAACTATGAAGGCATTCGAAAAGAAGTTTTATTTTATATATTGAATGATATGTACAAGAGACCGATCAAGGTCTTACAAGAAGAAAAGAAAAAATAAGCAAAGTCCTAACTACGGTCGGGTCCGACCTCGCCTTCGGGAGCATATTTTCCTTTAGGCCCCTCGTCGGATCCGCCTCGGCTGCCTTTTTCAACATCATCTTCATCATCGAAGGAGGAAGGCTGCCTGGCTTCGGATTCAAGCACCTTGGTTTGGGCTATCTCCTTGGAGAGGTCAAAGCCTCGAGCATGGATTTCCTCTAGGGTCTCCCTCCTGGATTGGCACTTTGCCAAGTCATTGTTTCATCGCTCCCGATAGGGAGCCTCCCTTAGCTGCGTTATAAAATAACGACTTTATAGTAAAGAAATCTAAGACAAGTATAGAGAGAGAGATTGATGTCTTATTCAATTTTCAAACTGATGTACATAATAAAATGAAATCTCCTCTATTTATAGAAGAAAGGAAGTTGCTGTGTAAGCTGCTACTGCAAGCTGCTGTGTAAGCTGCTACGCACGCTGCTGTGTAAGCTGCTATTGCAAGCTTCTGTGTAAGCTGCTACTGCAAGCTACTGTGTAAGCTGCTACTGCACCAGATATAGATAATCTTCAACCGGGGATAATATTTATCCATAACGGAGTACCGAAATGATAAGCTTCTTCAGGAAGCTTATTTCTAATAGAGTACCAAATAGATAAACATATTTTCGGCATAGTCCCATATGGATAACCTTCTTCAGGAAGCTTATGAACATCCATAATATAATATATATTTATAACACTCCCCCTTGGATGCTCATTAAAATATAATGTTCCTCATTAAAATCTTACTAGGAAAAAACTCGTGGGAAAAATCCTAGTGAAGGAAAAAGAGTACACATATTTAGTAATACGCATTTCTAGGTGGCTCATTAAAAACCTTATAAGGAAAACCCTGTGGGGAAAAACCTTAGTAAGGAAAAAAGAGTGCATCGCATATTTTGCTCCCCCTGATGAAAATCTTGTTTCAAATATTTGAGTCTCTGCATTCCAATTGTATACCATCTTCTTAAAAGTTGAATTTGTAGAGAATATTATCCACCACTATTTTCGATCGATTTAAACTAATCTAATCAAACCAAGAAGCTGTTGCAAGTCATTTTATTGAGTTGCTTGCAACCTACCTGCATCAACTGCTTGTAGATAAACTTTAATGGAGTACTAGATGGATAATCTTTTTAAGGAAGAATATCTATAATAGAGTAATAAATAGACATCCACAATAATATTTTCGTAATACTCCCCCTTGGATGTTCATTATTATGTGCCTCATTAAAACCTTACTAGGAAAAAACCCCATGGGAAAAATCTTAGTCAAGGAAAAAGAGCACACTAATAATATACATTGAAAGCTGCCTCATTAAAAACCTTACCAGAAAAAGCCCAGTGGGAAAAAACCTGAGCAAGGAAAAAAGAGTAAATTGCATACTTTATTCCCCTTGATGACATTTTCATATAAAAAATACGTGGACAAATAACATCATTTATGTAACCTTCTTTCAGTAAATATTCACTTAGGCGATTATATCACATGCGCCCAGACATATTTAAATCGTACAAAAACCTTTGTAATCTGATTGAATACATTTCTCGAGACTTTGAAATATATGCTTCAGGCATTTTAAATCCTTCAGGGATCTTCATATAGAATTAATCTAATGAGTCATATAGGTTATGATTTACATTTAAATGGCATGACATCTTCAGGTGTCTGGACTACAAGTCCGATCCTCACAATATTTTACAATATTATGCACCACATTGTATCAAACATATCGTCGACGAACATTTCATATCGGTTCCTGAACGACATAACTTGTTGAGATCTCATCACTTTCCTTATTTCAGGTACCTGAACTTCTTCTGGAGTTTCATGAAATGTTATGTCGTTGGCTCTTCTAGAGCTCATTTCTTCGTTATTATAATCATTTTGATCATTTCCTCCTATTCTTTTCAAGGATTGTTACCTTTGCAACCGATTGGTCTACCATGCTTCATGCGTACAGTAAACTCCATCCTTCAGGGACTTTAATTTTAATAGGAGCATTCGCAACTAAAATATGATATTTAATTATGGACCAGCAAATGCTTCTGGCATTTGACTTGAATTATCTTCTGAGTGAGGATCATACTAATGATAATTCGATTCATAAAGCATATTTTTCAGTTGTTTATTCCATCACCCAAATTTTAGAAAAACTAACATATATCCCCAATATTATTTTGGAAACATATCTTTGTGCATTGTGGTAGAGAAATTAATCATATACCACATATCAAAAGATAGTAGTAAAAATATTTGGTTTCTGATCCTAAACTAATTGTGAGGGGAGAACTTATCATATATTATTAGCATGATGCATACAAGTGCTTCTATATGCAATTTAGAAAATCTTAGACCAACACATGAGGCTTTGTTCTCATAAGCGATAGTTTAGCCTTTAATAGGAGGTATTCAATGTTAAACTAGCTTGGATATAAACCAGCATCATCAAGATCAATTATCTTGATTTCATAATCTGAAATTTATGCTCTTAATTGATAAAAGTAATTTCAAATGTCAAACTGCAGGTTGACAATAATCGTACATGTTACCATCTCATATATGCATCTATAAGTTGTTCATACGATAGTGAATGGGCCCATATTCACCTTTTATATATTTCAGATTAGGGTCTTAGTCCCAACTTTAGCTGGTATAATCAATTTATTATGAGAACAAGCAACACAAGAGAATTCTTGAAGCATTTTCTAGTTCTTCAGTATATGCTTATCTGAATTCTCAAATAGCTCATCTAAAAATGGCAAATGGAAACTTCAGGTTTATCATGGCATGTGCTATGTCTTAGTAAACTTCTGGTTTTACTATAGCATAAACTTTTGCATTAGTAAACTTCTGATTTACTGTGGCTACTTTTGTATTAGCAAATTTCTGATTTACTGTAGCTACTTTTGCCTCAGTAAAACTTCTGATTTACTGTGACTGCTTTTGCATTAGTAAACTTCTGGTTTACTGTGATACATGATGTATTACAAATTAAAGAATAAGCTGGTAACTTCGACATACATATTATTTTACGCCCTATGATTGTGGAAACATGAAGATTTTCAATCTTCCAATCATTTGTAGTCTCAATATGATAGCTATTTGTATTAGTAAACTTCAGGTTTACTACAACATATGTTTTAACCATTATCATATAATAATAATGACATATTTGTATATAAACTCTTCTAGAGCCTTCATTTATTATCCACAATCTAATATTTATCGGACACTACTGGTGTCATGTGTCTTCTAGACAAACAATTAACTCTTCAGGAGTTTTTGATAAATTTTGTACTATCAAATATCGCTCAGACACTTCTGGTTTCCTGAGAAAAAAAATATAGCCAAATGAACAATAGAAAGACAATACTAAATTTATAAATGTAAGAAATTAAGAATTTTAATATTTCTACCACTACATAATGTTTTCCTGCTTCCAGAGGAAATTTTGATTGCTTAGTACTTCAGGAGAAAATTTAAAATACAAAATATTGAGTATATATTCTCTCAATCATATTACCTCTTCTGGAGGTGAATTGTAATATATTTACATCAAGAGAGCGTTTGTGATGACCCAAAAGGTCATCCCGTATATTCTAGCTAATTCTGTATTCCGAGGTCGTGAAATCACCTCGATTTGTGTGCGCATCCCGGGCGTGTAGCCGGGAAGCGAAGCCCTAATGTGAAAACTGCTAAAAATGATAATTTTGTATTAGAAAATTTAATAAAGTTGACTTCGGTCAACGTTTTTGGTAAACCTACCCGGACCCGTGATTTAACTGTCCCGGAGGGTCCGTAGAAAAATATGGGACTTGGGCGTATGCCCTGAATCGAATTCCGAGGTCCCAAGTCCGAGAAATGAATTTTTTTAAGAAAATTGATTTCTGAAAAATATAAAGGCTTTTGAAAATAAAATTTGATGTGAAACCTGTGTTATCGGGCTCGTATTATGGTTCCGGAGCCCGGAATAGGTTCAATATGGTTATTATGTGTTATCTGTGAAATTTAGTAAGAAACGGACTTGGTTTGACGTGTTTCGGATCAAAAATGGGAAATTTGAAAGTTTATGAAGTTTTGAAATATTTCATTGATTTTGAGGTTTAATTCGATGTTTTTTATGTTAATTTGGTGATTTGATTACACAAATAAGTCCGTAGGAGGTATTTGAGGTTGTGTGCATATTTGGTTTTGAGCCTCGAGGGCTCGGGTGAGTTTCGGGTAGGTGTCGGAGTGCAAAACCGTAGAAAAATCTGGTGTTTTGGCTTGTTTCTGGTGTCTGATGTCTAGTACTATGCGATCGCATAGCACCCTCCGCGATCGCATAGTACAGTGTGGAGGAGGGGATTATGTTACACTATGCGATGGCATAGCATGTTCCGCGTTCGCATAGTGTACTAGGCAGGCTGGGGGCTGGGTAAAAATGTTCAGTGCGATCGCGTGACTTAGTCTGCGATCGCGTAGGGTGAGGTTAGGGACTCAGTGCGATCGCACATGCTTCTTCGCGATCGTGGAGCTTAAGAAAATAGTCCTCTATGCGATCGCAATCCCTTCTTCACGATTGCATAGACTAAATTCGTCCAATGATTTAAAAGGTTCAAAACAGAATACTCACACGGGATTAAACCCATTTTTCTTAAACTTCTTCTTCTCCACTCCTCTTGGGCGATTCTTGGGAGACTTCTTCACCATAATCTCTTAGGTAAGTAATCTTTAACTCGTTTCCTTCCATTTTCATCAACATTCTATTAGATTCTAGGCCTAAAATCATGAAATCAAAGGTAGAAATTGGGGTTTGGGGATAGTTAGGGCTTTTTGATTATTTGGGAATTTGACCTCGTTTTGGGGTCGGATTTCAAAAAAAATTATATATTCGGGCTCGTGGGGGAATGGGTAATCGGAATTTGTAAATTTTTCGGGTTCCGAGGTGCGGGCCCGAGGGTCGACTTTTGGGTCGATTTTTATAATTTTATAAAGATTGAGACTTTATTATTCGGAATAGTTCCTTATACGTTGTATGTGTGTTTTGAAGTTGTTTTAGTTGATTGTGAGCCGTTCGGAGGTCTTTCCGCCCGAGAAGTCTATTTTTGAGTACCGGGTTGTCGTCTTTGAGGTAAGTATCTTTCCTAACCTTGTGTGGGGGAACTACCCCTTAGGATTGAGTCTTCTTTGTTGATTGCAGTCCATGTATACGAGGTGACAAGTGCGTACTTGGACTTATTTGCAATTAGATTGGCCTTTTAGGAC
Organism: Nicotiana knightiana; assembly: GCA_005239525.1. Lineage (NCBI taxonomy): Eukaryota > Viridiplantae > Streptophyta > Magnoliopsida > Solanales > Solanaceae > Nicotiana > Nicotiana knightiana. Next base: position 349,957 of record ML423465.1, read on the forward strand.
TCGTAGGTTCTTATATTACCTATGTATGATTTGTAATTGTTACATTTGAATCCTTGATTGTTAACTTCATCCCTTCCTGTTTAAATTAGAATTTTTTGTTTTTGGATTCCTTCGTTGGCTATTTGACCTTACTTGACTTAATTGAATATTCTACTTCTCTCATCATCATGCTATATTTTCCTCCTAGCTTGCCTAATTGACTATAAATAGTGTCATCTAGCCTTTTAGTTGACTAGCCGTAGTTGGAACATCTATTCGTTGGAGTCAAGCATGCCTGTGAGTCATATATTGTGATTTATATGACTATTCCTTTAAGTGCTACTTAGGTCTAATTGTTAGACATTTATGTTATTGGTATTTCCTTGATAGTGCCTATTATTGGGCCTTTGTTAAAGTTGAGTTTATTCCGTGAAGTTAATTGTTTAGGTGAAATTGGTTATAGCTGTTTTCCCTTGCCGGGATTGTGTGGTTTCTCTTACTATTCCGTTGTTGATGATGTTGTTTGCCTTGTTGACTCCTTTGCCAGGATGTTATGGTTTCTATTACTGTTTATGTTGTTAATGATATTGTTTGTATTGTTGATTCCCTTGCCGGGACGTTGTGATTTATGGTTCTTATTGTTGGTTTCTGGATGTTGTGATATATGGTTCTTATTGTTGATTTCCCTTGTTAAATTGTTGTTTATGTTATTTTAGCACAAGGGGACATTCTGTGCCGAGTGTTTGTGAGGTTATGCACGAGGGGACATTCCGTGCTGAGTGTTTATTTATTTATTGCAGGAGGGGACATTCCGTGCCGAGTGTTTGTGAGGTTATGCACGGGGGGACATTCCGTGCCGAGTGTTTATTTATTTATTGCACGAGGGGACATTCTGTGTCGAGTATTTATTTATTTATTGCACGAGGGGACATTCCGTGCCGAGTGTATGTGAGGTTATGCACGAGGGGACATTTCGTGTCGAGTGTTTACTTATTTATTGCACGAGGGGACATTCAGTGCCGAGTGTTTATACATTATTATTTTCCGTTGTTCCTGTTTGCTAATTACTGCACTTGTTTTGGTGAGGATGAGAGTAAAAGCACGAAGGGTGATGCCGTGCACTTGTCTTTGCATTTTATTCCGTTGTTCTAAATTTGAATATTCCTACCGATCTTTTACTATATTTATTTGAAAGATTTGATATTCTTCCTATACTGCATGATAATTTCTGAGTTACGGACTGAGTTCCGGTGGATAAATCTTGAGGAGATTTTTAATCAAGGGATTTTTATTGAAAAGTATTATTGAAAAAGCAATGATTTTGAAATGATTATATTTGAATGACTTTTACATCGAGGGTATATTTGAAAAGTACTAGTCTTGCCTGAAATGATATTTGGAAGTCAGTTATTGGGAAATCACCTTTGGGAAGTTTCGTATTTTGAAAGGAACTATGTTTTACGTAATTCTCTCTATTAAATATATTTATATCTACTTTTGAAGAAAGTATGTCTTCAAAGAAAATCTTTCCATACTAAAATGATTTTATTTGCAAAAGTTTTTCATATGAACTGCTGTTTAAAGATTTCTGCCAGTGATGGATTTTTAATGGCTAAGGCCCAATGTGAACAAACCGATATGGAGTTGAGTTATTGGTGTTCTCTACTGTGTTGTGTTTCCTTTCGATTCGGCTTGTTTTGGGTGTCCATCTTTCTGTATACTTTTGTACTGTTTCGTGATTGATTTATGTAATTTCCTTCCGTTTTATATTGTTATTGTTGTAAATTATTCCGTGAAGTCTTAGATTGATGTAACATTCGGCCATTTATATATTCATGTTATTTATTTTGTAGACCAGTGGTGGCTTGACTAGTCCTCGTCACTACTCCACCGAGGTTATTCTTGATACTTATTGGGCACCGCTGTGGGGTGCTCATACTACACTTCTGCATATTTTTGTGTGCAGATCCAGGTATATATTGTAGTAGCTATGTGGATGATTGTCGAGGAGACTCAAGGTAACCTGTTGCTGCGTTCGCAGACGTCAGAGTCACCTTATTCGTATTTATTATTCATACACTGTTGTATTTATTTCCAAATAGTTGTACTTAGAAGTGTAGAAGATTCGTAGAGCTTATGACTTGTACTACCTATTTTGGGAAAGTTTGTACATTCTGTTGAGATTCTATATCAAGACTGTTAGTTTTCCCTTATGTATTGTTGATATTCAATAACTGCTAGGCTTACCTAGTCCCTAAGACTATGTGCCATCACGATACCCAACAGAGGGAAATTTGGGTCGTGACAGCATTCATATATTATCACATCACTTCAGGAAATGGATTAATATTTATGAAAAGTTCTTATCATTCAGGGAATGGAACATAATTATCTGAACGTGCATTAACTACATCACATTGTGATGCTTCAAACCTCTTTTAAGATATTTGCTACTTCAGGAGTAAATCGAGGCATGTACGTAGTATGGAGAATTTTTCTCTAACTTATCTTCAATTGTAACCATAACAAGCCTAAATTATCACTTATGGTGCTCATAGGCACATACCACTTCTGGTGGTTAACAGAACTTATTTACAATGAGATATACAAAGTATTGCCACTTCTAGTGGTCGTACTCTGTTAGAGTACAAGTGAACCATAAAATTAAGTCATAACAAGACTTAGGAAATATGCTACTGCCGGTGACTATATATTTTTTTGAAAACTTCCATAATTAGCCATCAATAGAGATGAATATCATGGTCCCTTCTCGTAATATTTTTCTTCAGGAACAAATGTATGGCATGAACTACTAAGTGAACCAATTGGGCTCCTTAGGACCAAAGAACAAAAATCATACTGTTAGTAGCAAGAAACAGGAATGTCTGTATGAAGGAAGTACTAACCTTTTGAGTAGAATTCTTAATTATGGCGATTGGATCTAATTTATATCCATAGACTTTCGCTAACTCAACTCGACAAATAGTTAGAGTTAAGCAATATATGAATGTGCAAAAATTAATGTCACAAGTCCTTTGCTACAAACCTACTTCAAGATAGCAAACCAGCAAGGGAAAATAATTTATCGTTTATAAAGACAAAGTGATATATAAAAACCTTAAGCCAAACATGGAATCATTTCCATGCTTACTTTGCTAATATGGAAATAAAATACTGACACTAAAGAAATATCAATCGTTCAACCTACTGTAAAAATGGTAGAAATTCATAAATACAACAGTTTGATCTTACTTACAGCGAGAACAGATGCCTTCGGACGAGGATAACTATAGTAATACGACTTTCAAAGTATGTGCTCAAGGCAGAGTCTCATGCTGATAACGTGTTATAAAATAATGACTTTATAGTAAAGAAATCGAAGACAAGTATAGAGAAAGAGAGAGAAATTGATGTCTTATTCAATTTTCAAACTGATGTACATAATGAAATGAAATCTCCTCTATTTATAAAAGAAAGGAAGTTGTTGTGTAAGCTGCTACTGCAAGCTGCTGTGTAAGCTGCTACACAAGCTGTTGTGTAAGCTGCTACTGCGAGCTGTTGTGTAAGCTGCTACTGCAAGCTACTGTGTAAGCTGCTACTGCAAGTTGGTGTGTAAGCTGATACTGCACCAGATATAGATAATCTTTTATTGGGGGTAATATTTATCTATAATGGAGTACCAAAATGATAAGCTTATTTTGCAATAGAGTACCAAATAGATAAATATATTCACAACGTAATCCCATATAAATAACCTTCTTCAGAAAGCTAATGAACATCTATAATATAATATATATTTATAACACAATCAAAGATTGTCACACGCCCAAAGATTCATCAATCATACATTTCGTAACACTTTATCTCACACCCACATTGACTCCACCGGCACGCTTGTTTCCTCACTTTTTGATTTTTTTTATTTATATTTTTATTCTCTCAAACTCACACGTGACTAAGGACAACACAATCCACTAATATTTCATTTTTCTTCTTCTCCAAGCATTTTTGAAGAGAAGGATCTGATATTTTTAAAGGTAGAGATAAATAAGAATTAGACACATAGATAGGGGGAGGTGAGAGAACAGAGGGAGAGAACGGAGAGGGAGAAGGGTCCAAAATAGGGAGAGCATCTTTTGGCAAAAAATAGAGCTCGAACAAAGAGAGGGTGGGGGAACGGCCAGAACTTCAGTCAAAAAAACGGAAAATGCAAATGGGTTACAATTTGATAGACAACTCAAATTTGAATACTGCAAAGGGGGTTAATCTAGTGCATACTTGGACGTTAGATGATAACTGTTGATGGACAAAATCTTATTGGCTGATGCACAAGAATTTTAAGGCTGGTTCTCTCTTTTCTAGATTTATCTCATGGGATTTGTTTGTATTTCCTTCCTTTAATGGAACTCTATTGCCAATTGGTTAAGTATGTGGTAGCCAATGATATTAAAATTGGATTCAGACTTTGACCATGAGCCTTGCATGACAATTAGGCTTTAACTGTTTTATTATTTATTTTATCGCTTTGAACCATGCTTAAGCCGATCACATTTAGGTAGGCTAACTTTAGATCTTTTATTTTATTTTCTTCGAGTTGAGAGGTTATTCCCGTTAGCTCATATTCAGGGAAATGTCCCGTAGACTCTATAAGTATTTTTATTAGGGGAATGGCCCGAATTGAATGTAAAAGGAGGCCGAGGCGATATCATGGAGGCATAGTAGGATAATTAGATTTATTTTTGTTATCTTCTTTTCTTTTATTAGGTGGGGACGACCTAGAACCTCTTTTGTGTTTATTTTTACTTTTTTGTATTTTACCTCGACTCGAGTATCTTTAAAAGCCAATTTGATCATCTATGCAACCGTACTTGTTACGGGACTTGGGGAATAGCTAACACTTTCTCTCCGAGTCAAATGAACCCTCTTACTTGGATCTCTGGTGCAAGCTAGCTTTGGAGTCTTAATGTGTTTTAAAAGGAAAAATCGTTTTTTAAGTGACTTGGCACACCAAAACCAAATATCAAGTGACAACTCTGAAATATTTTTGAAACGCAATCTTTTATCACTTTCAATTCGAAGACACTTATGAGCTTTAAAAATCAGTTTATATCTTTTTGAAAGGGATTAAGGTGGTAAAAAAGGGATGTGACAAAAATTAGGAAGGAACTTTGGTAAAACTGGAATTTCACACTTAGCTAATGTAAGGTGAAATTACAATGGTTGGAAATCAGTTCAAATCGCAATATAATTGTTAATACTCATCTCTTCCAAGAAAGAAACCCCCCCCCCCTCCAAAAAAAAAAAAAAAAAAAAAAAAAAAAAAAAACAAGAAAGTCACACCTTTATCAATTTGAACAGTCTTTTGAAACTTTATAACCAATGTATAGGACAAATTTTATCAATCTTGTTATTTTTTTGAAAACTGATTTAGCAGACAATTTGATTGGGAAAGGTATGTGTACAAACTGTATGTAAAATCAAGAATTATTATTATCCATTTGAGAATATTGGTCGTTTAATTTGAGTATTAAGATGGTCTATTACATTAAATCCAATTAATTAAGTATATTAAATTACTAGAAAAACCACATCAGTTTTTTCGGTCAAAATATGTATTTTAGTTTTACAATCAAATTTATATCAGTGAAACTTTTCTTCTATCCACTCATAAAATGAGAACAGGGAAAGAGAAAACGAAAAGTCATCTTTATTATGAAAGCTACAATAGTTTGTGGACAAAGATATATATCATGTTTTCTGCCCACGGTGACATTGCCCAATCAATATATGGTTGTTGCTGATGTCTCGCTCCACCGTCAAACATGTCCTAACGTAAATTTGATGCTAGGAATGAAAAACTTAGATGCAATTGAAATGAGTGAGCATATATATCATCCAAGAACTTACAGAGAAGATGCTTTTTATGTTTTTATCATTCCCTCCTCACTTATTAGTGGTTTTGACAAAATAGAAATTGTTCCAAAACAGTTTATGTTTTGAAAGAAAACAAGAAGCATTTATTACCTTTTTTCCAGATTCACGTTACTGTTCTAATTAGATAAAGTACAGTATGTGTTAATTAAGTGAGGTGTTTAAGATAGAAATAAGACATACAGTTTAGAGAAATACTTAGTTGCGTTTTTATAAGGGGTGTGAATGGAAAATGGAAGAGGTATCTTTTGGATTGCACCTCTTCATCTCACCCTTTGATTGTCTATAAATTTAGAGGCTTGGCCTCATTTTTCTAAGAAGGAAAATCTGAAATTATCTCCTCTCTTTTTACTTTGTTGCATTATTATTTTTTTTTTAAAAATAAACATAAGGGTCAAGTGTGATTTGCTATGTTCTTTGAGTTCGTTGGTATCCTGCAGTTTGTATTGCCACTGTTACAGGAAGGTTTATTCCGTTTCATCCTGGGAGGATTTAATCCATTACCTTGACAACTTGTGAGGGGGTTAAAATTCCTTAAGGACACACAAGAAAATTGTGGACTCGGAATATTTCTTATCGTTTACAGATTTACTGTTTCTTCTAACAGTTTTCTAATTTCTGATTTTGAACACATAATACCAACAATCTTAAGGAATTTTGTATTTAATTTATGTGTTCATATTAACGTCTGTTGGACACTAACTGAAAAGAGGAATAATAAGAAATTTTTGTGGTCGCGATGGGAGTTTGATTTCAATTGGAAATATAACTGCCAATGTCACTTGGAAAACGTTATTACAAGTGAGTTTTCTAGTTGCTGCCAGTAGTAATGAATTTCATGGCAAAGCCATCAATTCTTTATTCTTCTACATTCATATTTTGGGGTGTCAAAGTATAAATGTTGTTGAATTATTGAAGTGGAGTCGGTATTAATTTTTATTTAAAAAAAAAAAAAGAAATTATAAGAGTATGATTACACCACTTCTTTTAAGGGTGCATTTCTACATAATTGAAAGAAAAAAATTTGCACTCCAACAACAGTGCAATCACTGATTCCTTAATAACGTTCAAATTTTGGTGTGAAAGGATATGGTGTTGGTCTTCGTGACCGTTGTCTAATTCTGGTCGACATATTGCTTTTGCAATTATGAAATTTAGCAAAATATGCACTAATAGTGACATTGAAGTTTGAGTCACTGGTTGTATACGGTATTTCCAGTTACTTGAGAAGATGATATTTATATGTATATTAGTTTCGATCAATAAAGATATGATTTTGTTAGTTTGATAAAAATTATATCAAACTGTTGAAACGTTAAGGAGTTATAATGATTTAGTTGGAAAATCATTTGAAAAGGGAATTAAAATTTTCGTGATTTTCTATACCCGTTATGGAGAATAAAATCTTCGTGATTTTCTACTCCTACTTCGAGACTAAAATCTGCGTGATTTCTTACTTGTTCGTTAAGATTAAAGTCTTCGTGACTTTCTACTCATTTATCGGAAATTAAAGTCTAAGTGACTTTATACTCATTTTGGAGATTAAAATCGTAGTGATTTTTTACTCTAATTTATTATTCGGTTTGAAGATTAAAAACTTCATCGTTTATTAAATTTGATTGTGTCACATATTATTCGGTTTGAAGATTAAAAACTTCACCGTTTATTAGATCTAGTTGTATCAAATGTTACTCGATTTGAAGATTAAACATTTTACCGTTTATTAAATCTGAATGGGTTAGATTGGTTTGAAGATTAAAAACTTCACCATTTATTAATTCTGGCTCTGCTGTGACACAAACAACAATTCTTGTGGTTGGCTCAACAACGTAATAGGGGCGTCGAATTTGAATCTCTTTTTGAATAAATTGAGTTGAAATACGAAATTATTCACCAGACGACGTCCCCTTAGTCACCGCAATCTAATGGAATTGCGGAGAGAAAGAATAGAACGTCAAATGAGACGATGAATACCTAATTGATAAGTTTTGGTTTACCTAAAACTTGTGGGGAAAGTTATGCTTATAACTAACTGAATACTCATTCGCGTTCCCCATAATAAAACGCAATCTATTCCATATGAAAAATGAGAAGGTAGAAAATCCAACTTAAAATATTTTAAAGTGTGGGGGTGTTTGACTAAAGTGCAAACTCCTAAACCCAAAAGGGTGAAGATTGGACCGAGAACGGTTGATTGCGTTTTCATAGGATATGCAAGAAATAGTAAAGAATATCGTTTTCTGGTTCATAAATCAGAAAATCTCGACATTCATATTAATACGGTAATGGAATCCGATAATGCTGAATTCTTTGAGAATATTTATCCGTATAAAAATGAATATGAGTCTTCTAGTGAAATATCTAAATGACCTCGGGAAGAAGCAAAGGAAAGTACACCTAATGAGGTGAATCCAAGACGTAGTAACCGTCAAAGGACAACTACTTCCTTTTAACCAGATTTTCTGACATTCTTGTTAGAAAATGAGCTTCAAACTTTGGAAGTAGTTATGTCTTCCTCGGAAAGAAGCAGCCAATAGTGAGACAACATCCATATTAAGTAATCATACTTGGGAAAATGGTTGATCAACCTCCAAGAAATAAACCTTTGGGTTCTAAGTGGATTTTCAGAAGGAAAATGAAAGTTGATGGTACTATTAACAAATAGTTGGCAAGGTTATTTGTCAAATGGTTTAGACAATGAGAATGTCTTAACTATTTTGACATACACTCTTCAGTTACGAGTATTGCATACATATGAATGTTAGTAGCATTGGCTACAGTATATTGTCTTGAAATCCATCAATGAATGTGAAAACATCATTCTTAAATGGAGATTTGGAGGAAGAAGTTTATATAAAACAACCTGAAGGGTTCGTGATTCCTGAAAAAGAAAGAAGGTGCGTCAACTTGTTAAGTCATTTTACGGACTAAAACAAGCACCCAAACAATGACATGCGAAATTTGACCAATTAATATTGTCATGTGGATGATATGTGGATAACAGAAAATGCATAAGATATTTGAAATGTGGGGGCATTTAGCTTATGCATGATAGAGCCAATATTATACATGATGTTTATATTCTCACAAATAGTGGAAATCAATATGGTAGTTGGTACACTCATTTTTTTTTTCAGTCTTAGTGAAGACTAGTTGAGTGAAACTACCAATTCAGAAATTGGTCACTTGCATTTTTCGAAAGATTGTTTCTTTCTTGAAAATTTATATTGTTTAATTCGTTTATGAAAGAATGTCACTTCAAAGGTTGCGACTTTTCATGAAAGTGCGTTTGTATGTTTTGTATAAACATGACCGTTCATGAACGAATGTATTAATGCGTTGGTCTATAATGAGGTTAACCAACAGATGAACATGACCAAAATCCATTGCAAGTTGGATTTGTTTCATGAATGAAAGTACTATAAAATGCATATCATATAGACGTATGAATAAATATTATACAATTGCTTGAAACTGGCGGAATGATTGCGAAATTTGCTATATATTAAAAGGTTGTGACCACAACTGACGCCAATCATTCCTGCTGTTGTTATAATATATTATTGCTACTTTAAAGTGTAG
>ML423466.1:0-11807 GCA_005239525.1 Nicotiana knightiana
TAATAACACAATAAGTTTATCCCCCAACGGGTTCCACCAAAACCCTAGGTTAAGAAAATTAGCCACTCATATTCATAAGAATTAATTCTAAAATAACTTGCATGATTGAACTACAAAATAATAAGTAAAAGCTATGAAAATCAATGTTTGCTTCTCTGAGTAGTAATCCACACGTTGTTCTCCACTTCAATGGCTTCCTTCCTTCGAAAAATCCCTTCTTCAAGTTGTGTTTTGGGGTCTATTTATATGTTTAGGACAAACCCTAAACGTATAGGAGACTTCTATTCCAATCGGGAAACACTTAAACTCTTTAAAACTCAGAATTGACTGGACATCGGGACCCAGGCGTTTGGGCTCAAACGCCCCCTTAAAGCCAGGGCAGGCCTGGAGTTAGGGCCCAAATGCCCCCTAACGCTAGGGTCAGCCTGGCTTTAGGGGCCAAACGCCCCACTAACGCCAGGGACAGCCTGGCTTTAGGGGCCAAATGCCCGGCTAACGCCCGGGTGTTTCCTTTTCGACTCTTAAGCGTATTTTTGATGTATTTGCATCCATTCAGCTCGGTTTCCATATCCAATTCACCTACACATGAAATAAACTCCATTATGCACATACAAAGTGTATTTTTATCATTAACGCACATAAAATGTAAGGCATATAACATGTTAAACCATGNTCACATGCCGAATATATATCATACCAATATAAATCTCCCGCTAATTAATCTCGGCTAAAAAAATCATAGCGCTCACTTAACTCACATCTCAATGGAGTATCAAATCACAGCTCGTAAACAAAATACTTAGGAGAATCACATAAATCTTACCACGAAGGACAACATGGAATCACTTCCAGTTTCACCACTAGCAAGGGTGAATAAAACAATGATAGACACGGGCTACTACTCATAGAATCTCCCACTAGGAGCAAACACAAAAATAGATTGCAAAACGTGAAACTCACTCATAAATGAAACAACAAATAATGGAAACTCGTCCTGACCAACAGGACTATAGTGAAATACAATGGTACACCAATTTAGCACATCAAGACATACCTGGGTGATGATATCTGGCACAACGGCCTCTAGCCTACTATATGCAACACATCAACGGGTCGGGCCTCCCCCTCTTGGGTTCCCTCTACCCACCTGAATACCCTGCTATAACACACATTACCTAAATCCTGGAACAATCTCTCACCCTATAGCTAACATCTCCGCACTGAAAACAATCTCTCTACCGACGTGGTTGTGGAAAACATACAGTACGGATCCTCTGAGACCCATGAGTACTTGAAAAGCCCCCATGCGAAGCTAGTAATGCAAACTGAACTAGTTGACCCAAAATTCTCTATCACGACGTACCTTGTTTCCATAATAAGGAACAATAGATTACTCCGGTCTACGAGGCCTCATTGCCTCCCTCAAAACATCTCCTAAAACGGAATCCATGCTAGTGAAGCTAACTCGGCCAGGTTACCCCAACTCATATGGCTCCACCACTGATCAATCCACTACTCTAAATCTGAGATGTGACGAAATCAATCTCGCTCGTCTCCACAACACCCGAAATGTGAAGAATATAGTGACACCCCTCCCCCCCCCCGGAAACCCGGGGCACTATCTGCCGCCAATCCACTGAAAGATAGAAGGGTGGTACTTCCTGTACCCCTCAAGTCCAAGGTATTCTTCCTCCGATGCTACTTCCCTAACCACGGGCTAAACTGAAACCACATATCGTGCTGCCATGACAACTGGAATCTGACCAATATGATCTCACTGCTCTGGAGTGTAGATGGTGGGAGTCTGAACTCCTCCCCTAATCCGTGTAATACCCGATGAACTATAATCAATCTCGCTTGAGTCAATGTACCAATTATACTCAAAACTATGCCCAAGCCTCCTGAAGTCCAGGGTAGCAACAGGCACCCCCAGTACCTGTCCCCCAACTAGAACTACTGGTGACTCCTCAATGGCTGCTCTAGTAGGCATCTTAACTGCGGCACGTGATCCTCGTTGGCCCCTGTCTCTGACCCTTGCGACACTTGCTTCGGGGTAACATTATCAGGAACCGTCGTTCGTGTCCTCACCATCGGTGAGAGAATGGAACGATAATTTCAAACTTCAAGATCAATAAACTCGTACGATAGGAATGAAGGAAGTGAAATTGTCCTAATAGTTCCGTAGCCTCTCGAAGATAAGTACAGACGTCTCCGTACCAATCCGCAAGACTCTACTAAACTCGCTTATGACTCGTAGCACCTATGAACCTAGAGCTTTGATACCAACTTGTCACGACCCAATTTCCCTCTGTTGGGTATCGTGATGGCACCTAGTCTTAGGGACTAGGTAAGCCTAACATTTCCACTGAACAACAACAATAATAAAGGAATTATAACAGTCTCGATAAGAAATATTGACAAAGTTTACAATTTCCCAAAACCCGGTAATTACAAGTCATAATCTCTACGACATCTTTCAACCGAATATAAATACAACTGTCTAGAAATAATAAGTACAGTTGACATTAACAAGAAGGTGACTCTAAAGCCTGTGAACGCAGCAGAAGGTTTACCTTGAGTCTCCTCATCAACGTTCCACGCAGCTAACAACAACAATTACCTGGATGTGCACACAAAAATGCGCAGAAGTGTAGTATGAGCACACCACGGCGGTGCCCAGTAAGTATCAAGACTAACCTCGGTGAAGTAGTGACGAGTACTAGTCAAGACACCACTGATCTAATAAGTAAAAAGACATAAATGTACCAATGACCGAAACATAATATCTATCTAAAGATTTTTTTGATATAAATAACGGTACTATCACGACCCAAACCGATGGGCCGCGACGGGCACCCGGTACCTTACTCAACCGAGCACCAACGTAACGTATCTTTCTTATTACATCATCATATACATGTGACATACGAGCCTAATAGGCCAACATAATCATTTATAAACTCAAAACATAGGCCGACAAGGCCGTACAATCTTTCACGTACATGACATATGTCTACAAGCCTCTAAGAGTACATAAATGTCATAAAGGTTGGGACAGAGTCCCGCCATGCCAAACAATACATATCTAAATCATACTAACCAAACAAGCAACTCCGAAGCAAATGGAGTGCATCAACATCTTCCGCTGCTGATAGCCTACTTGGAGGGCTCTCGACCTGTCTATCGGGACCTGCGGGCATGAAATGCAGCGTCCCCAAGCAAAAGGGACGTCAGTACAAATAATGTACCGAGTATGTAAGGCACATAAATAAATACATAAGAGGCGTGGATGACATATAGAGTACATGACTCAACTTGTAAGTCTGAATAACTTTATAAATCATAAATTACTTTTAGCATCATGCATATGCGTATGAATGTCATGTCGTGCATATGTACATGTTTCATAACGCCATCAGCCTCTGAGGGCATCCCATTATATCATATCGGCCACTGTGGGCAAAATCATCATCCTATACCAGCTGATCAGGTGGTGGTGCGTATATAACGCTATAACCTTTCTCATATCTCATATACATATATATACATACATATATACATGTATATAATGCCGTTTGAATATACATATATATATATACGCGTATATAACGCCGTTTGAATCATCTTTCAGCACTGTGAGCAACATCATCATCATATACCAGCTGATCAGGTGGTGGTGTGTATATAACGCCGTAACCTTTTCCCATATCCCATATACATATATTTACATATATATGCGTATATAACGCCATCTGTTCATGGTCAATGCACATGTATGAAATGCATGAAAAGTACGTAATAATTTCCATATTCCTTCCAGATAAACTTTTCCAACTGCTTATTATTCTGAGACCCATGAACAGAAAATAATAATAATTCTCATGGGGAATCAAGAATATAGACACCCCAACTATTTATATGAAGAGAGTAATTTATAGAAACTGTGTATTTGCTCGTTTCTTTAGTATAATTTGGACCATGTCAAAAGAAAGAAGGGATAGCCTTAACATATCTGGAGTAGAAAAAAAATTCGTATGATGTTCTTGGAAAAAGGTTGCACCGTACTCCGTTAAAATCGCAAAATTTTACATTGCTATAGTTGTAATAATTTTCGTTGGATTTCTTTTGGTTGCAAGAATTCACGTTTTTATTTTGTGGGAAGTTGGCAATTGCTAACGTTCTGCTCCAATCCACAATTGACCTATAAGCTTATAAGAATCACAATGACAAATTTCCATCACAATTCATGTTCTTACCTATTCACATCTTATAAGAATTTCTTATAAGTTGTATTGGAAAGAGAATGGTGGATTGGAAATAGAATGGTTAAATTAAGAAATTGGTTTGAAAATGGTTGGATGGGAAACAGAATGTTACTGTCTTAAATTGATTAAGCACCTTCATATTGGATATCCATTGAAACAATTATAAAGGTGACTAACATAGTCACCTTTTCACGTTTTTGAGGGCTAATGCATAGTCCATGTGTCCTTCTTATTCAGTTACCCAAAACAAGAGTCATTTTATCCTTTTCCATTTTATGCCCCATGGGAGGCTTTGTCCTTATCCCAAAGTTTTTAATTAATCCACTACTAGTTATTAATTAACTAGATAATGTCATATTACTCAATAATTAACCAATTACCCACATAATCGAGAATTATTTTCAGTTACTAAAAAAAACTACTCACTTTTCACATACCTTATATACTTTAATATCATGGTAATGTGGTACCTTGTATGGCAATAGTCCATAAATATCGAGTATTTTTGCTCGTGCCGTATTTTATCCCAACATGCCAAACTTGGACAAAATTCATTTTCTTTGACTTGTTTCCCCTCTCATCTTCACGAACTTTCTTATCACTTTTTTGAAATAGCATAATGCTCAAAATCTCAAAATAATCTTATTCCCGAACTTACGTCGATTAACTTACGACGAAACTTTAAAATACGAAAATGCGGAATGTAACATCATTCCCCCCTTTGGAACATCCGTCCTCGAATGTCGACTGGTGCTCTTATCATTTTCATAGCCTATGTCTTCCGAATACTTTATTTCTCTCCTTGCCATCTAGGCAACTAGTCCGTGATTAAATCCAAAGGCCAGGGCATTCTCCCCTTTAGGCCTCTTTCTCTCACCATGAATTATGGCCGGATTCCTTCCAGTATCATAACTGTTTCTACCTTATATCATGCAACCTGTATGACTATGACCTTGTAACTACGCTTATGTGTCTCTTCTCTCCTTTTTCCTCCAGCTTTTAGCCAATTTCTAGGCCTTACTTTGTAAGCATATTCAAGGCTTAATAAGATGTCTCTATGGAAATCTATAGGTATATTGAATTCCTTCGCTCGGTACCTTGCAGAGCCCTGGTTATTCATTCGTATGACTTTACTGCATCTACGTAGGTCATACTATACCATAATTCTTGCTACGATTGCTGAGGTTTGCAACCAACTCCAGTTTACTCTCGTTGTTTATCCTTAAGACTGATGGTCTAATTTCATCTCATACTGTTAAACTTTCATCCATCTATTATTTATTCACCTTAATGTTGATTCATCATCTACCACTGATAACTTGATCTCTTGTGTAAAAATGTTGCTACGACTCGTGTCTCATCGGGGACATCCAAAATAATTAAATTGATCCACCTAGGGGTGTTACGCTTCCATAACCGTACTTTATAGCATTCCAGTGTGACTCACCTTATAATTCATGAAATCCTCTTCAAGTCATTACTCAATCGAAGGCCCAAACGTTATCCTTTATCTATCACAATTATGCCCTTATTCCACTACCAGGGCAACATTCCATCTCTTCTAAATTCTACTAGTCTTGGACTCCTTTTGAGTTCATTCTGGCTATACTAAGCCTTATATAATTTATAGAACCCATCAGCTTTCTCTCATTTTCGTGGGCTTAATACCGAGGGATTATCCATTCTCGTCACCTTCTCACTCGCCCTTTATTATCCTTACCCCTGTCTTCCTACAATCTTCTCGCTCTACCATACTTTAGCTTGCGAGCTATACATATCTATTTATACTACTTATAATCTTCCTTCAACTTCCTTGAGTTTCCTTGTGTTATTTTGGAACATCAAGCGAGATATCACATCGTCTCTAACTCTTTTACTTTCTTAGCTGGACCTTTCGATAACTAGAAATCATCGACTAGAAGATACGCCACTGACGATGATGTTATCATTCCTGGATAGTGAATCCCTGCACTTCTAGCCTTCTATTTGAAGTAAGGACTATTCACAACCTTTTGCATTTGAGTATCTTGTACGTTGTTCACCTTTACCTTACTACCTTAAAATCTTGCATCATATCTTCTATTTCTTTCATGACCTCTCTTCCACATAGGTATAATTCCCGTCCATAACTTGAATTGTATTATAATACTTGTACCTCTGGTGCATCCATAATCCGATGGGAGCTTCGTACTGACTTTTTATGAGGCTGGTACTTTTCTAACTAGCTTTCATAGGGCCGTTATAGAATATGGTTGGTATACTTTCTCTCTTGTACCTATGATATTAAGAGTGATCCTGCAATGTTCTGAATCCCGAGGTCAATAATTTTCTGGGTCCAGTAATCAGACTCTTGATTTACTTAGTTGATGTAACTCTTTAGTTTCATCCTCCTTCTGATCAACCTTTGTGTAGGCTTAAGCTATAGTCTGATCGCAGCTCATGGTATTAGATATTACTTTTAGCCTTTCATGGGCACTATGGAATATCCATGATACAATCTTCTAACGATACAATCCTTTGTCTATGCCCTAGGCTTAATTCTTTCTTTAACTTATACCAGAGTCTTCTATGGCCGTATGATTGTCAACAAATATGCTGCCTGGATAATGCTCCAAGATCTTGAGTGTATCCGTAACATACTAACTCTTGATCATTGATCAAATAATTATTTTGTTCCATCTTAGCTTTCTTTCAATGTAAGCTATTACTTTTCCTGATCCTTTTTACCCCCCTTGTTGCGTCTACACTTAGCTTATCTTAGTGCCCATATATATTGAAATTCCATACAACTCATATGATCCTGAATATCACTTCTGATTTTACTCCCTGTTCATTAGCCACGGTATGTGCCGCTTTCCTTGGGAATGCTTACAATGTTGTTGCGAGATTGTTGTTACACGAACATTTCCTCTTTAGGTCGTTGTGCTTAGGTTGAAGCCTTATTTCTTATTTCCTCAATTAGTTTTTCGTTGTAGTACTTAGGGAGAATCCTTGACTCTCATAAAGTTGTTAGCTTATTACGGACCTTTTTTATGTCCTTACTTGCATATAATCATCCATAGTTGCTTACTTCCATGCCCTTGTGCTTGTATGGTTGCTTCTGAACTGATATTTTGACTGCCTTCCGAGTGGCACTTTCTTTTATCTCCGTAACACTCATACGGTACCTTTAACTACCCCAACTCCTATTTGAATATTTCTCAAGTATTACAATGTCATAACTGTGGGGCTAAATTCACTATATTGGGTTTTACTATCTTTATCTTGCACGACCTGTTGTCTTGTTCTGTATCCTCTTGACTAGCCATAGCTAGGCTCTTCTTGAATCAACTACTAACTAATTGTTGACTCATCCTCATGTCAATATTCTGTGAAGTCTTTCTTGGGTAATTTCCTTGGTCATAACTTACGTCTCGCACTGGCTCCTTAATTATCAATTACATCTCGGGCAGGAGCCCTTACTTCTTTTCCTTGACGTCGCGTTTGCATAATGTTCTGGAATCGTAGCATATCTGTAGCATTTGGCATCCTTCATCTTTGGCATCCTTCCACATCATCGATAACTCTTACTCGCCTTGCGCTAATCCTCCCATACCAAGGATAGTAAAATCCCTTACTCACGAGGGTGAAATTTAGTATATCTGGCACATACAACCCCTTAAGATGAACTTTGCTCACATTGCTTGTTGTAGGGAAGCGTCTTCCCAAATGATCATTCTCTGAATTTCTCATGAATCTTCTTTTGTCGTCCATTCTATTATTAGCGGAACAAAATCCAAAGTTCTTATGATTGCGACTATCACCAGTCACTCAGTCCCTAATTCATGTTTAGTTTATCTTGTTCACCAATCCATACTGGTTCTGTTACTCTGCGGTCTAACGTTTCCTCTTGGTAATCATTCTAGAGTTGCGAATTTATTTCTTGGAGTGAGGACATGATTGTATGACCTATACTCTTTTGTTGTCCTAAGGCCTGTCACTTCTCGTTTCTTCCTTCGCATGACTATAGATTTTGTAATATTGTCATCTTTTGATCAACCGTTGTCATCCATGTACCACATCTTACTCATAATGCTTCATTAACTCTTTTCTTATTTCCTACTAACATTTATGCTTACCACTTTATTCTGAAAACTCGAACAAGACATTCTTTTGCTTTCAACTTCCCTTTGCTCCATCCAGTGGCTTTTCAAGTTGCTTAACGTTCTTTCTTTACTAGGGACGCGAGCCACACTAAGGTAGTATATATCCCCTCAAGGCTTATAGTGCATGTCTTTGTAGTACTTATATCTGGCTGCACTATTTTAGAGTGTACCATCTGGGTGTCTCATAAAGAGATCTATTAGAACATTTGCAACATTCTTCGGAATTGTGAACTGAAGCAAAGAATTCATCCATCATATCTTCTTATACTACTTCTGTTAACCCCCATAAGGCATATGTGGAATGGGTGAGATCAATTATATATACCTCTGTTACTATTGAATATAACTCAAAAAGCTTATGTTTCTCTGCCTGAATTATAAACGTTGTTAACCTTCATTAACTGGGTACCTCGTACCCTTTTTCACCTTGCTCCTTTTACTTACTAAAACTTGTACTTATCTTCTTAATCTCTCATTTTCCTTCACCATAAAGATGGATAGGCATTCTTGCCTTAAGGCTTCTTATCAGGAAGCTTACACCTTTCAGTACACCCATGATCTGCTAAAAAAACCTCATATTTACTTATCGTAGACATCATACAAAAATTCAATTCCTCTGACTCAGTTTTTTCTCAACTATCTCTCTTTCCAACCTTCTTTTCGCATATAGGTATCATCTTATTATGAATAGGATTTAGGAATTTGAATTCCTATGATTGAGCTCTACCACACGATCTAGAGTAAGAAGAAAAAGTGACAATCCTAAATGCCCTGTAGCCTCCTGCTCATAAGTGTGGTGCACGACACACCCATAAACAAGACTCTACTAGACACGGCTTGTAGACTCCCTAGGACAGAACTGCTCTGATACCACTTTTGTCACGACCCAAACCGATGGGCCGCGACGGGCACCCGGTACCTTACTCAACCGAGCACCAACGTAACATATCTTTCTTATTACATCATCATATACATGTGACATACGAGCCTAATAGGCCAACATAATCATTTATAAACTCAAAACACAGGCCGACAAGGCCGTACAATCTTTCACGTACACGACATATGTCTACAAGCCTCTAAGAGTACATAAATGTCATAAAGATCGGGACAGAGTCCCGCCATGCCAAACAATACACGTCTAAATCATACTAACCAAACAAGAAACTCCGAAGCAAATGGAGTGCACCAACATCTTCCGCTGAGCTGATAGCCTATTTAGAGGGCTCTCGACCTGTCTATCGGGACCTGCGGGCATGAAACGCAACGTCCCCAGGAAAAAGGGGAGTCAGTACGAATAATGTACCGAGTATGTAAGGCACATAAATAAATACATAAGAGACATGGATGACATATAGAGTACATGACTCAACCTGTAAGTCTGAATAACTTTGTAAATCATAAATTACTTTTAGCGTCATGCATATGAATGTCATGTCGTGCATAGCTACATGTTTCATAACATCATCAGCCTCTGAGGGCATCCCATCATATCATATCGGCCACTGTGGGCAAAATCATCATCGTATACCAGCTGATCAGGTGGTGGTGCGTATATAACGCCATAACCTTTCCCATATCCCATATACATATATATACATCCATTTATACGCGTATATAATGTCGTTTGAATATACATACATATATACGCGTATATAACGCCGTTTGAATCATATTTCAGCCACTGTGGGCAACATCATCATCATATACCAGCTGATCAAGTGGTGGTGTGTATATAACACCGTAACCTTTTCCCATATCCCATATACATATATTTACATATATACGCGTATATAACGTCATCTGGTCATGGGTCAATGCACATGTATGAAATGCATGAAAAGTACGTAATTATTTCCATATTCCTTCCGGATAAGCTTTTCCAACTCCGTATTATTCTGATACCCATGAACAGAAAATAATAATAATTATCATGGGGAATCAAGAATATAGGCACCCCTATTATTTCTATGAATAGAGTAATTTATAGAAAATGTGTATTTGCTTGTTTCTTCAGTATAATTTGGACCATGCCAAAAGAAAGAAGGGATAGCCTTAACATACCTGGAGTACAAAAAAAATCCGTATGATGTTCTTAGAAAAAGGTTGCACCATACTCTGTTAGAATCGCGTAGTTCTAATAATTTTCGTTGGATTTATTTTAGTTGCAAGAATTCACGTTTTTCTTTGGTGGGAAGTTGGCAATTGCTAACGTTCTGCTCTAATCCACAATTGACCTATAAGCTTATAAGAATCACAATGACAAATTTCCATCACAATTCACGTTCTTACCTATTCACATCTTATAACAATTTCTTATAAGTTGGATTGGAAAGAGAATGGTGTATTGGAAATAGAATGGTTTAATTAAGAAATTGGTTTGAAAATGGTTGGATGGGAAACAGAATGTCTCTGGCTTAAATTGATTAAGCACTTTCATATTGGATATCCATTGAAACAATTATAAAGGTGACTAACATAGTCACATTTTCACGTTTTTGAGGGCTAATGCATAATCCATATGTCCTTCTTATTCAGTTGCCCAAAACAAGAGTCATTATATCCTTTTCCATTTGATGCCACATGGGAGGCTTTGTCCTTATCCCAAAGTTTTTAATTAATCCATCACTAGTTATTAATTAACTAGGTAATGTCCTATTACTCAATAATTAACCAATTACCCACATAACCGAGAATTACTTTCAGTTACTAAAAAAAAAATTACTCACTTTTCACATACCTTATATACTTTACTATCATGGTCATGTGGTACCTCGTATGGCAATAGTCCATAAATACCGAGTATATTTGCTCGTGCCGTATTTTATCTCAACATGCCAAACTTGGACAAAAATTCATTTTCTTTGACTTGCTTCCCCTCTCACCCTTACGAACTTTCTTATCACTTGTTTGAAATAGCATAATGCTCAAAATCTCAAAATAAGCTCATTCCCGAACTTACGTCGATTAACTTACGACGAAACTTTAACATACGAAAATGCGGGATGTAACAGGTACGATCGAATAATACAGAAGAAAATTCAATAATTACGATCAACGGACAGCATAATAGAAATATGCGAAGAGAATGGAAAGAATGTAAGCCAAATGTCGGGAACCACAACCCAATAAAACACTAACAACTCAGCACTGCATCAATTTATTCACGTCAGGCCTTAGCCAATAAACTCAATAAAACTGGTCAAACCTTCGAGTGAAAACCTTTAAATCGTGAGTTTATTTCGAAAGCTTTAAAGATATAATCATTTCGGAATAGAGAAATTTCTTCTTTGAAACATACTTTCTCTGAATGTATATTTATATATTTTTATAAAGAGAAATCTTTAAAACATAGTCTCTTCAAAATACGTGGTGTTCAAATATACTTTCCCAAATA
>ML423466.1:14644-26460 GCA_005239525.1 Nicotiana knightiana
ATATATATATATATATATATATATATATATATATCTTTCGATCCAAATCTCCTCAATGATAAAACACCGGAACTCAGAATTTGTCATGCAATGCAGTACAGGGAGAAAGCTCCCGGAATCTCGTCCGTAGTCCCAATTTAAATATGCGATGCAGTACAGGGGGAAAGCTCCCGGATCTCCGTCCATAGTCCCAATTTAAATATGCAATGCAGTACAGGGGGAAAGCTCCCGGATCTTGGTCCATAGTCCTAATTTTAAATATGCAATGCAATATAGGGAGAAAGTTCCCGGATCTCGGTTCGTAGTCCCAATTTAAATATGCAATGCAACCACTGAGGAAAACAACCAGAATGCGACATAAACAATATATATTGCCACAACAGGCGCAAAAGTAAACGAGACAGAATGCAAAGTGCGATGAGCAAATCAATACGAAGACTTAAATCACAAAAATGTTAAGAACTCACTCATAAGAAGTAGCCACTGAAAGGGATGCCAAGCACAAAGAGAAGCAGCATAACAAGGGGAAAACAAGGAAAATATAGAAACGATTCTATATATTCAAGTTCGCAACCAAGAAACCAAATCATCCCGGCAAGGGAATCATCTATAACCAATCTCACTTACACAATTTGTTGCACCGAATAAACTCAGCTTGAACAATACTCAGTAAATAGGCAGCATCAAGGAATTACCATCAACATGGGCGGTCATCACTTAAACCTAAGTAGTACTTAAGGGAAAATCATTTAAATCACAATGTACAACTCACGGGCATGCTTGACACCAACGTACAGATATTCCAATTACTTGTTAGACAATTATAGGGCGAGATTATACTAGTTTTAGTTACATAGGAAGTGTATGAAGAAAGATATAGTATAACGGTAGGAAAGGCAAAGTCTTCATTTAAATCAATTAAGATCAAATAAGAAACAAGGAATGCTAGGCAAGTACTTCTAATTTGAGCAGGGAGAGATGAAACCAGAAAGCATGAATTCAGATATAACAATTTCAATTCATACACGGGAAACATAAAACTAAAATTCCTAAAGGGCAATCTATTTGCAAATAAGTCTGAGTACGCACTCGTCACCTCGCGTACGTGGACTACAATCAACATAGAAGGCTCAATCCTAAGGGGTAGTTCCCCCACACAAGGTTAGGAAAGATACTTACCTCAAAGGCGACAACTCGTTACTCAAAAATAGACTTCTCGGGCGGGAAGGCCTCCGGACGGCTCAAAATCATCTAAAACAACTTCAAAATACACATAAAACGTATGAGGAACGATTGCGAATAATAAAGTTTCAATCTTTGCAAATTTATAAAAAATAGACCCAAAAGTCGACCCTCGGGCCCGCACCTCGGAACCCCACAAATTTTACAAATTTCGATTACCCATTCCGATACGAGTTCACCCATACTAAATTTATCCAATTCCGATATCATTTGGTTATTCAAATCATGAATGTTCATTTTTGAAGTTTTCTTCCAAAACCCACAATTACCTCAACCTAAAATACAAATTAAATGATAAAAACAAGAACTAATTCATGAAATATAATTAATTATAGTGGAAGAACACTTACCCATTAGATTTGC
The DNA here is from genome assembly GCA_005239525.1 of Nicotiana knightiana. Lineage (NCBI taxonomy): Eukaryota > Viridiplantae > Streptophyta > Magnoliopsida > Solanales > Solanaceae > Nicotiana > Nicotiana knightiana. Next base: position 16,250 of record ML423466.1, read on the forward strand.
GTGAAAAACCCTTAAAATCGCTCCCAAATCTGAAGTCCAAAGCTAAATGTGAAGAAAATGGCTAACCCTTGTTTATAAGAATCTGCCTAGGACATCCGCACCTGCGACCACTTAACCGCACCTGCGATGCCTAGGACATCCGCACCTGCGACCACTTAACCGCACCTGCGCAATTGCAGGTGCAAAACACAAACCGCACATGCTCTCCTACCCGCACCTGCGCCCCTGCGCCCCTGAATCGCCTCTGCGGAGCTGCGCCCCAAAGCTCCGCACCTGCGGAGGCTGCCCAGTCCGCTTATTCTCGCACCTGCGTGCTCTTTACTGCACCTGCGAAGCTCGCACTTGTGGTCCCCTATCTGTAGGTGCGACCACACCAGAACAGCAGCACCAGCTGCATTTCCAAACTTCAAGCCTTCCGATAATCGTCCTAAACCATCCCGAGCCCCTCGGGACCTCAACCAAATACACCAATAGGTCACATACCAACGCATGAACTTAGTCGAACTTTTGGAATACCCAAAACAACATTAAAACACTGAATAAATCTCAGATTCAAGCCTAGAATTTCTAAACTTCAAAAATACGCCAACGATGCCAAAACCAACCCAAACCACATCTGAATGACCTGAAATTTTGCGCACACGCCACAAATGATGCTACGAACCTATTCCAACTTCCGAAATTCTATTTAGACCCCGATATCAAACTTTCACCCATCGGCCGAAATCCTAACTTTTACCAAATTACCTCAAATCACTCTACAGACCTCCAAGTCCAATTCTGGACACGCGCCTAAGTCCAAAATCATCATACGAAGTTGTTAACATTAACCAAAACTCTTTATGAGGCCGTCTACACAAAAGTCAAACGTCCGGTCAACTTTCTTCACTTAAGCTTCAAAATTTGAAAATTTTCTCCCAAATCGACTCCGGATTAACCGGTAACTGAATCTAACCACGCACACAGGTTGATATACACAAAGTGAGGCTTCTTATGACCTTATACTACCAAACGGAGCTTAAATTCTCAAAACGACTGGTCGGGTAGTTACACCTAACCAAATCACTAAAGCGAACCACATACTTTGACACAGTCATAGAACCCTGGCGCAACTACTCAAACTCCGCGCGCCATGCATCTCTGAGAATCTGGGGATACTCCCTCAAGAACATATTCTAGAACTGAGTCCAAGTGAGTGAAGCTGCCTCGGTCGGACTACCCAACTCATAAGCATGCCACCACTGATAGGCCGTTCCTCTAAGATGGAACATAGTTGAAGAAACCCCACTCGACTCCGTTACACCCATAGTACGGAGGATACAGTGACACTCCTCAAGAAAACCCTGGGCATCCTCTAACGCCAATCCACTGAAAGTAGGAGGGTGGTACTTCTTGTACCTCTCAAGCCTGAGTTGCTCTGCCTCAGAAATTGTTGCCCTAACCTCGGGCTGATCTGGAGCTACCGGCTGCATTGGTATGATCCCTGGAACCTGGCGACATGAACCCATTGCTCTGGGTACAGGCGGCAGGAGTTCGGCAGGAGTCTGTGCTCCTTTCCCGGCTTGAGATATGGTTGGAGCAAGTGTGATCAATCCAGCCTGAGCCGAGGTGCTAAACATGCTCAGAAACTGGGCTAGAGTCTCTTGGAGGGCTAGTGCAGCAATAGGTGCCTCGAGTGCCTGCCCTCCAGCTGGAGCTACTGGTGGCTCCTCTTTAGCAGCTCGTGTTGGGGCTCTGGTTTCACCACATGGATGTCATCGGCCTCTACCCCGGCCCCGTCCTCTTGCGGCTCTAGCAGGGGCGCGGGTGCCTGGTCATCTTATCCGACTGTACATGTCCTCACCATCTGTAAGAGAATAGAAGACAAAAGTTTAGAATTTTGAAGTCAACAATTTTGCACGACAAGGAATCAAAGAAGTTAAATTTTCCTAACAGTTCCATAGCATCCCCAAGATAAGTACAGACGTCTCCTTACCGATCAACGAGACTCTACTAAACCTGCTTGTGACTCATAACACCTATGAACCTAGAGCTCTGATACCAACTTGTCACGACCCAAATCTCCCTCCGTAAGAAATTGTGACGGCACCTAGTCTCTACGATTGGGTAAGCCTAGAAACTTTGGAATAATTGAAATAAATGCAAAATTTAACAACTAAACTTCAACAGATAACTATATAACTGAAAAATACCGCTCGGTACGTACAAGTAAACCAATACTCAAGTATACACAATTCCAAAACCTGGTAGTCACGAGTCACAAGCTCTAAGGAGATGTTCTATTATTCTCTATACATCAGTGTCTAGGAAAAATAAAGAAAAATAACATAAAAGGATAGAGAGGGACTCCGAGGTCTGCGGACGCTGGCAGATATACCTTAAAAGTTCCAAAATAGCAACAAGCACTCTCAACTAATAGCGGGGCTGGTAGGTTATACCTGGATCTGCACACAAAACATGTGCACAAGAGTAGCATAAGTACACCACAACGGTACCTAGTAAATGCCAAACCTAACCTTGCTAGAGTAGTGATGAGGTCAAGTCAGGGCCCTACTAGGATATAATAATAATACAGAAGATATAACAATATGATGAGAGACTGAGAATTTAACAAAGAAAATTTACAGAAAAGTAATAACACAGTACATAGAGGTAAACAATAGGGGCGCTCCCGAGATATCGTCTCATAGTAGGGATGTTCATCGGTCGGTACAGTACGGTATTTAGATATTTTGATTCGGTATTTTCGGTATTCGTTTCTTAAAATGCAATACCAATATCGTACCTAATTAAATTTAGTATGTTTCAGTTTTTCTCCTTTTGGTTTCGGTATATTCGGTTTGGTAACTTCGGTTTATTCGGTTTGAATATTAACTAGTCCATAGAGTCATAAACTGTAATATTCTAAATTAATGTACTCAAAAGTACAAAACTAAAAATATTTGTTGACAAAAGTTTTTTTCAAAACTAGCAATATTGACCCAGAGAGAAAACATTGTACATAAAAGAATAAATTTGATCACTAGAAATGTCTTGTTACTTGTTTAGATTTAATTGATGAACTTAGAGAATAAAATAAAGTAAAATTTTAGATTTTTATATTTATGTTATAAATAATAATATGTGTATTTTGTAATATAATATATATGTCGGTACGGTATCAGTATTTCGGTATTTCATTTTAAAAAACCAAATACCATACCTAATACCAATATTTTTTTAAAACTTAAACCAAATATCATACCGAATACCAAAATACCGAATACCAAATACCAAAATTTTCGGTTTCGGTGCGGTAATTCAGTATTTACCAAATTATGCACAACCCTATCTCGTAGTACCAAAAGTAAATACTCAAAAGGGATCTCCCGAGGTACTGCCTCGTAGTCCCAAATGTAAATATGCAAGGGGATCTCCCGGGTAACGCCTCGTAGTTCCAAAAGTAAATATGCAGGGGATCTCCCGAGGTACCGCCTCATAGTCCCAAAAGTAAACACGCAGCTCGAAGCCGATGGAAACAACAATTAACAACAAGAATCCTATAGTTTACGGCTAATACAAATCAAGGAAAAACATGAATTCGACTAAGTATGCTGCACAGATTTCAAATAAGCATTTAAGATACGTAGACATGCGATATTAGGCTAAACAGAATAAATACACATGCTGAGATGACTCATTTAAGATATAACAGGTTACTGTTCAGTAAAACCAGATTTTTAACAATTAGCCCGTATACGCACTCGTCACCTCGCTATACGACACTCACATATCATAGAATTTCCACAATAGTATCAAATCCTAAGGTGATTTCCCTCACACAAGGTTAGGCAAACCACTTACCTCGAACCAACCTCAATCAATCAGTAAGAATGCCTTTTCCTCGACATTCCGACGTTGGATGACCCAAATCTAGCCAAAAGCACTTACATACTATAAATACAACTATAACAAATTAATCTAATTAATGAAATCAAGACTTTAACAAGAATATGGAAAATCATCCCAAAAAGTCAACCTGGGCCAATGTCTCGAAATCGGGTAAAAGTCACAAAATATGAACATCCATTCAACCACAAGTTCGCCCATACCAAAATTACTCAAATTCGATACCAAAATCTCAATCAAAACCCCAAATTTGGTTGAAGAACTTTCCCACTTTTCCCTAAAAATTTCTCAACCCAAAACCTTAATTAAATAATGAAATTAACGATAGATTAGTGGGATATAACCAAAAACGAGTTAAGAATCATTACCCAATAGTTGCCTCTGAAAAGCCCTCAAAATCTCGCCTAAATCCGAGCTCTCTATCTCAAGTTATGATGAAAATGGCAAACCCTCGATTTTGAATTATTTATATCTACCTGGGTAAATCCTTCTTCGCGAACGCGAAAACTGCCTCGCGTTCGCGAAGCATAAAAATTCCTTCAGTCCAAAACCTTTTTTGCGAACGCGAGAGCCCACTCGCGAATGTGAAAGCTTAGACTGTCTGACCCTTTGCGAACGCGGAACCTTCATCGCGAGCGCGTAGGCTAAATGCCTGATGACTCATCAGACCAGTTCCTCTACGCAAATGCGAGGTCCCATTCGCGAACACGTAGACCTAATAACTCAGAACTTCGCGAACGCGGGACCTACATCACGACGCGAAGAACAGAACTCCGCTGGCCTCCGGTTACCTTAAACGAACGTGAGACCTCTCCCGCGAACGTGTTGAAGGAAACCAACAACTGAAGCATCAGTTTTTGCTGCAATTCCAACAAGTCCAATTCTAGTTCGTTAACCACTCGGAATCCACCCAAGGCCCCTGGGACATCAACCAAACATACCAACAAGTCCTCAAAAATCATAAAAATCTAGTCGAGCCTTCAAATCACATCCAATAATGTTAAAAACACGAATCACACTCCAATCAAACTTAATGAACTTTGAAACTTCAAACTTCTACAACCGATGTCGAAACCTGTCAAATTACTTCCGATTGACCTCAAATTTTGAACACAAGTCATATTTGACATTACGGACCTACTTCAACTTTCGAAATCGGAATCCGTCCCTGATATCAAAAAGTCCACTCCCGGACAAATTTATCAAAAAATCAACTTTCGCCATTTGAGGCCTAATTCAGCTATGAACCTTCAATTAACAATCCAGACACGCTCCTAAGTCAAAAATAACTCAACGGAGCTAACAGAATTGACGAAACTCCATTCCGGAGTCGTCTTCATACAGTTTCAACTACGATCAAATTTCTAAAACTTAAGTTTCTATTTTAGGGACTGAGTTTCCCATTTCACTCCAAAGCATAAAATGATACAGGGGAAACAGTAAATAGGGGATCAAGGCTAATACTCTCAAAACGACCGGTCGGGTCATTACATGTTTTGAACTTTACGACACTTGTCTCGGAGATTTCTTAGTTTAAAAAGATGAGACACAAAAGAACTTGCTTTCTAATGTGTGGATCAATCAAATGTGACAAATAGTTTTAGCTAATTTAGAGAATCTGAGTTAAAATTAGAAAGTAAACTAGTGAAAAATATGAAAAAATACTACACATAAAAAAAGAAAAATAATATTGATGAGAATGTTAGTATATTTTAATTTAGCGAGAGAAACATTTATCTATTAACTCATTCAATCCTACTTCTACCAAATTTTAAAAAATCTTAATTTTTTTCATCGATAATTGTATAAATATAAATTACATATATTATATAATGATATAGTAGTACTTTATATTTTTGGCCTTAAATAATTTGTGGTGTTTATTCCAACTATTACAACATTGTTCATATTGGCAATATTTGTGGAAGTTTCTTATAAACTTCCACAAATATACCAAATTCTTGCTATTCGCGAAATCGTTGCAATTTGATATAATTTGTGTCGACAACAGTGTTTTAAAGGGCGGGGCATGAGGCGAGGTGTTTTACTTTATATGGGGCGAAGCGAAAACCCAGAGGCATGGTGCGTAAGCCCCATGGATCTTCAAATTTTTTAATTTATAAATTAATAAAATATCATAATAATACAAAAATATAAAATTACATTAAAATTAATAAGGATTAGAGAAACTCATAGAAAATAAAATATCTAGTATTTTTTTATAATGTGGATAATTGAATGGTATTAAATTTAATATGAGAGACAAATCAACCATACTTAAATTTTGATTAATTAAAATTTTTTATTTCTTAAAAACTATTATCAACACATTTTACCTCCCTAAAAAGTTTCATCAGTATTATAATTTAAAATTTTATTCTTTCACGATTAAATACAAAATTTATTTCAAATTTGAGAGACATAGAACTAAGACATGAAGACCAGTGTCTAATGAAGATACAAATTTTGGCTATCTATTTCGCAAAGAAATGTTCAAATGAAATTCACTCTCACATTGTTCTATTAAATAATATGCAAATCTCGTTATTTGAGTAACCCTCAATTTCTATATTCCTGCATATGAATAAAACTTTCATCATTCATTTGTTCTAGAATTATGAGGATCAGCAAAGCTAACTAGGGAATTCATCACATGATTTGTGTAAGAACTGTTGGGTGAGTCTTGAGCATTAAACGTTAGGTATGTTTAACGCACACTATCGGTTGCTTTGGGTTAAAGCCTCATGGTACTAAGCTCCAGTATGAGCCTGGTGGCGTTTTGATAATGCTCCGCCTCGGGACGAGCACCGGACGAGTCCCAAAAAGCCTTTTAAGACAGCGGTCGACAGTTGCTAACTCATGCAATTGTTTGTCAATTTTCCATCATTTCTTGAAAGTTGAATCAAATTGCACAGTTTAACTAAATTCTGCAAACTGCTAATATATATATGTGTTTTGTGTTCAAATAGATGATATTGACAGTTAAAACTTTATCTAATCTAAGAAAATTATCAATTTAACTATTGCCAAAAATATTTTATCGTTGGAAAATTACCTAGAGCCCGTTTGGCCATGTATTTTTTTACTTTTTTTCGAAAAATTTTCACTTTTTTTCAAAATTAGTATTTCATCATAAAATTTTCAATTTTTACTTGAAGATGAATTTTTGGATTTTTTCGAAATTTAAAAAACTTCAAAAAACTGTTTTTCAAAATTTTCACTCAGATTACTCACAAAAATTAAAAAACAACCAAAAATTATATTCATGTCCAAAGACAACTCTAATTTTCAAATACCATTTTTACTTCTAATTTTTCTTTTTTCACTTTTTTGATATTTTACAATTCATATGTCCAAATGCCCACTTAATTTTCTCAAAAATAGCACGAGCTAGCCAGTTTTCGGACTGGTCATTCAAAACTAGCCAGCATTTGCAATGTCATTGAAAAATAGCGATTATTTTGCTGCAACACGGAAAGTTCCAGCATAATATACTGGAGATCGGTGCACCTGTGTATGAACTTCCAGCATATTATGCTGGAACTCCAACGCGCGAAAAGTTCCACCATAATATACTGGAGATTGGAGCACCTGTGTATGAACTTTTAGCATATTATGCTGGACCAGTATATTATATTGAAACTCCAGTATATTATGCTGGAGTTCCAATATACTTATGCTGGAACTCTAATATAATATGCTGGAGTTCCAGTATTATTATGTTGGAACTCCAGTATAATATACTGGAGTATTTTTTAAACTTTAAACATTGTTTTTGTCTAGATTTATCTTTACATAAAAAGTGACTAAATTTTGAATTTGTCACAAAATTTATTTGGTGTGTTGCCTAAAATTACATTAGCAAATGCGGTAACTTCTCCCTCCTTTATTCAGAAAATTTCCCGAAATTTTTCCCTCTCTTAATTCCATTATGCCTCTACTTCTCTGGTGCATTCCTTCGCTTCAACCGTTTCAGGTGCCTTCTCTCTTCATCTGTATCGATTCTATCCAGTTTAGTTACGCTTTATTAAGTATTATTCGACTTCTCAGTTTAGATTCCTGCATTGAGATTTGAGACCACGGATTATGTCTTTTTTTTTGCTCTATTGTTTCAATGTAGGTGGTTTTGTTTTCAGTTCTGTCAGGCTTGAAGATATGATTATTGGTTTTATCCATTTGGGCGAATCAACTGTAGAATATCATTGTTCGTCTTCAGGTGTTTTTTTTCTCATTCTCTTAATTCCATTTATTTACTTTATCTCAATAGCAATAGAATTTGGGATTTTCAGTTGTTGTTTAGTTATTGCTGAATCAGTAATGAAACTCTTATGGACAATCTAGCTTGAAATTTATTCTCTTTCTTAAAGAGTGTTGACATTCAACAAAGACTATTCCTTCGTAGATGCTTCCTTCCAAAACTTGGAGAAATAATTGAGTAAATCTTGTCAAATATGCTATCTATCTATCTATATATATATAGATTTTATGAAAACATGAACAGATTTTATAGTATACAACATAGACATGAAATTCTTTTATCTTATGGATTTTGGAGAAACTAGTATAAAAAGTACTAGATTGGAAGAGGTAGATACACTTCAAAACCTTGATTTATTAAATAAATGGACTATCCCTAAGGTAGATACAAAAAACTATTTATGACTATGGATGGTTTGATAAACTTTCTTCAAAACAGTTGATAAAAACAACTGAGCAATCTTTGGCTCTAAATTTAAAAGAGCAGATTATTTGTTTATTAAATAAACAGGATATTAATTTTTATAAACCAAAGTATAATTATATACATATTGGCATGATTCAAATTGCTTTTAAACCTTTAACTCTTAAAGGGTTACCGAAAACCTTTTTAGCAGCTTTAAGAGATGCTAGAAATTTGAATTTTAGACAGTCGTTGATGGGTTCAATTGAACCTACTGTGGCATATGGTCCAATTTATTTTAATACACAACCTAATCTTCAATTGTCTCTATCTGATGTTAATATATTTGATGCTTTAACATTAAATGTCAAAACGCATGGTTATAATTATGCTCCTGGATCCGAACTTATATGTTTGTCTTATAGAATATATTATAAGTTGTTATCTACGTTGAATCCCAAATGTAAAATTTATGATACTTCTAACCAAACTATTTTGGTGGAAACCAATTTTACAAAGTCTAAGATCACTACAAGCATACCTATTAAGTGGGAAGAAATTAATTTCCCAACTACATGGAATTTAAATTCGGTTATATCCCCAAGCCAGGTCACAGATGAAGCCACTAATAGTGAATATTCTCATATTACTCAGAATCCTGATGGTAGGATATGTATCCAATTTCTTCATAAGTCTCCTATTTATAATAGGCGATCATTTTTAGGTTATAGATCTCTACCTGAAATACAACATATTTCCCCTATTACTCCTGATATTCTTATTTATGGTCCAGCAAGAAATAAACCTTTATCTTTACATACTCTAAGTGATACTTTGAGCGAAAGAATGGTTGAACGGGTAAAAATAGACCCTAAGACAAATATTGTTCAAGAGACTGATAAGTTGTCTGATCTGGAACCTACTCCATCTGATATGGATTTTGACGTTAATGAAACGTCCAACCCAAATGATGTGTAAATTATGTTGAGTCATCAAATTGATTTTAGTCCAGGTTCCCTGGCAAGAAAACATATTCAAAAGGAATTTCAAAACAAAAAATGGAACAAGTTTAAAACTTGTTTTTGTGAAGCTTATAGCCAAAATGATTTAAATAATATTTCACAAGAATTTTATGAAACTTGTGCTTTACATAATAAAATTATTTATTTTGTTCCATGGTTTATAACCACTTATTTACCTTTATATATTAAGGTTATAGAAAGGACTTTTAAGGAGAGTAATAGAACTATAACTAAGGTCATTTACCCTCCTCAAGCACCTTTTATATTACCTAATAGTACTGGGTTAACTTTTTCTGCTTTTCAAAAGTTTATTCAAAGTGATGTTGCCCAGATTACTATTAATGAATTAAATAATTTAATTGCTCAAAATAATTATTTGAGTTTGTTTGTTAAGGTGTTAGGAGAGCATATTAGTTCTCTTGATAAAAAATTAGATGAATTAATTATTTTGATAAAGGGTTTTCATCAAACCTCACAAAAGAATATTGCTTCTACTTATAATAATAAAACTACTATTAATGTTCCAACGCATATTGAACGACCTATTGATACTACTGATTTTAAAATAAAATCTTTCGATGATTTAGAAAGTCTTATTGATAAAAAGCTTTCTGGTTTGACCACTAAACCACTTGGTTTAT
>ML423467.1:604-36569 GCA_005239525.1 Nicotiana knightiana
TTATTTGTGTTTTAGGAGTCTATTTATAGGTTTAGGGCGAACCCTAACCGTGTAGGAGACTTCTATTTCACTTGGGAAACACTTAAACTCGTCAAACTCGGACTTGGGCGACACTGGAGACCCCTGGCGTTTGGGCTCTAACGCCCCCCTAACGCCAGGGGGGCCTGGAGTTATGGCCCTAACGCCCCCCTAACTCCAGGGGGAGCAGGCCTTATGGGGTAAACGCCCCCCTAACGCCAGGGGGGTCCTGGCTTTAGGGGGCAAACGCCCGGCTATCGCCCGGGCGTCTCCTTTTGCGTATTTTTGACGTATTTGCATCCCTTTAGCTCCGTTTCCATTTCCAATTCACCTACACATAAAATAAACTCCATTAAGCACATAACAAGTGTAATTTTATCATTAATGCGCATAAAATGTAAGGTATATCACATGTTAAACTATGCAATTTAGTCTCGCATCAGTGCTCGAGTGCACTATGGGCTGGAAGGGCACTGAACGAAGAACAGCCCGGCTGCGAACTGCGGGGACCATGCCCCGGAGTTGCACCACTATAGGCTGGGCGGACCGGCTGAGGAGGCCTGAATGAACAGCCTCTACCATGTTAAAACTGTCCTCTGGAAGGAGCACCACTAGAACTACCAGATCCACGAGGCGTCTTGGCCTCCCTCTCTTCTCGCTCCTGGCGGTGAACTGACTCAATGTCCCGAGCAATATCAACAACATGCTTGAAGGTAGCACCTGATACCCTCTCCCTAGTCATCAAAAGGCGGAGCTGGTAAGTGAGGCCATCCACGAACCTCCTAATTCTCTCCCTATCAGTAGGGACCAACTCGGTGGGATGACGAGCCAACTCTGAAAACCACATCTCATACTGCATCACTGATAGCTCCCCTGACGCAACTGCTCAAATTGTCGGTGTTGCTCCTCCCTATGAGATTGGGGAACATACTTCTCCAAGAAGATAGTGGAGAACTGCTGCCAGGTGAGGGGTGCTGCACCAACAGGCCTACGCCTCTCAAAGGACTCCCACCATATAAAAGAAGCCCTAGAAAATTGAAAAGTAGCAAACGAGACCCCACTAGTCTCCAGAATCCCAGCAGTACGGAGCATCCTCTAACACTTATCCAGAAAACCCTGGGCATCCTTGCCCTCAGCACCACTGAATGTCGGAGGCTGAAGTCTACCGAATCTCTCCAGCCTACGCTGCTCATCATCTGGCATAGCTAGAACCACGAAGTCCTAAACTGGAGCAACCGGTTGGGATAGAACTGCCCCCGGTGTCGTAAGGCCCTGAGTAACCTGCTCAGGTGTCCGGGCAGCTGGTGTCTGAGTGCCTCCCCCGGCCTGAGAAGTAGTAGCAATAGTGGATACAACAACTGCCTGGTCAAGGCTAGTACAAATTGTCAAGATCTGAGCCAGGGTCTCCTGAAGAACCGGAATAACAATGGGCACTGCCGGTGCTTGAGCCTGTCCCACTGGAATATCTGCGGCGGGAACCTGATCCTGAATGGTAGGTGGACCCTCTGGTGCTACCCTGACTGCTGCACGGGCTAGTCCCCTACCTCTACCAGGTCCTTGACCGCAGCCTCGACCTCTCGCTGGTCTAGCTGATGTCTGGTCACCCTGATCGGTAGCGTGAGTCCTCACCATCTGTGAGAGAATGAAACAACAGAAGTTTAGATTACTAGAATAAACAAAATGGCACGACAGAATTCAAGAAAATTAGATTTTTCCTAAGGGTTCTGCAGCCTCTCGAAGATAAGTACAGACGTCTCCGTACCGATCCACGAGACTCTACTGAACCTACTTATGACCGTTGAGTCCTATGTAACATAGGCTCTGATACCAACTTGTCATGACCCCTAAAACTAAGTCGGCCGTGATGGCGCCTATGATAGAACTAGGCTAGCCAACAATCGCATACTGACATACATTTTCATAATTTCAACAAAACAAACCAAATAAATAATCTAACTACTACCCCCAAAATCTGGAGTCAACACGTCATGAGCATCTACAAGTAGTCAAAATAACCCTACTGTCATAATACATCAAGTCTCGGAACGAAGAACTAAATACAAAACAAGAAATGGGAAAAGAGATGATGTGGACACTGAACATCTACCTCAAAGTCCCAAATCCAGCTCCATAAGAAGGAAGAAAACTAGCACTCGGTACCAGCACTTGTATCTACACACAGGGGTGCAGGGACTAATGTGACTACGCCAACTCAGTAGTAATGAAAATAAATCAAGTTTGAGCAGTAAGAAACACGTAGGATCAAATCATCAATTCACAATAAGCATAGTCTTTCTTTCCAACAGTGTATACATTAAATCAACACACTTTAAAAGCCAACTTCAGTAAAAATCCTTTGAAAAGTGTGATTTCCAACAATTTCAGAAAAACACCCAATAGTTTAGTGAAAAATGAAATAAATCATAAATAGCCACTCGGGCCAAATGTATCATAAACCGCCCCTCGGGAAAAATCAACACTCAGAAACAGTCGCTCAGCATGCCTCACAATCATTCAGTATCATCCCCCCGGGCATCCTTACTGTCACTCATGCCTCTCAATCACTCGTCACGCGGCACTCGCACTCAGTAGGTACCTGCGCTCACTAGGGGTGTGTACAGACTCCGAGGGGCTCCTTTATCCCAAGCGCTAATATCAAGCCACCTCGTGGCATATCATATCCTCACAATCAGGCCCTCGACCTCACTCAGTCAGAAACTCTCAAAAAGCCACTCGGGATGTCAGTAAAACTGGGTACTCGACCCAAAAACATCATTTTATATCTCAAAATAGTGTAAATAAGATTGACTTTCGAAATCTGTTAAACATAATATGACTAAGTGTAAATCATAAGTAAACACGGTGAGGAATAGCAGTAAAAGCCCCCAAGGGGTCTAAACAGGTCGGCACAAGGCCCCAAACATGGCTTACAACCCAAATATAACAATAGTCTGAAAACATGATTTAACATATGGTTTAAAAGTAAATGCGCAACTCAATAGTTGCCACGGGAAGGACCAAGTCCAAATCCCCAATCAGTGCACGCCACAAACTCATCATCCAGCATGTGCGCCACTCCAAAAATAGTGAGAAAATACGAAGTCTAGGGTGTCATACCCTCAGGACAAGATTTACAGTCATTACTTACCTCAAAACGGCCCAAATACAAATCCGCGATGCTCTTGCCTCTCGAATCGTCTCCTAAATGCTCCGAGTCTATCAAAGTCAGATTAATGTCATCAAAATATTCTAGGGATACGAAACCCATTAAAAAATTATCAACATTAGGCACAGTTCCCAAAATTTCCCAAACCCGACCCTCAGGCCCATGTCTCGGAATTCTATAAAAATTGCATCAAAATAATCCTCATCCTTTCCCGAGTCTATACATATAAAATGCATCAAACTCCGACCACAATTGACCCCTCAATTCCTCAATTAAAGTTTCCAATTATCCAAGACCTAAACCCCCAATTTATACCATTAAATTCCACTAATTCCATGTTTAATTCGTTAAATATCAATATAGGATCGAAATTTTAGTCCAACAAACTTACCTCCATGGATATCCCTTGAAATCCCTCTTCAATTTGCTCCCAAAAGCCTTAACCCGCATGCAAAATATGATGAAAGGTCCTAAAATTCGCGAAGGCAAGTATTTATACTTCCTGTCCAGTGAAACCTCATCTGCGGCCTTTTTTCCGCACCTGCGGTCCCAGGTGCGTACCTGTGGAAATTCACTTAAAGCCCATTTATCGCACATGCGGTGCATTACCCGCACCTGCGGCTTCGCAGGTGCGATCCAAGTCTCGCACCTGCGACTTTCTCCAGCCTGACCAATTATCGCACCTGCACAAGACACCTTGCACCTGCGGCGTCGCACCTGCGGCGTCGCACCTGCGGCTACCCTTCGGCAGGTTCGACCACACCAAAAACCAGGCACCAGCAGCTCCTTCAGCTGTACTTTCCAACTTTAATCCTTCCGATGACAATCCAAAATCAACCCGAGTCCCTTGTCACCCCAACCAAAAACACATACAAGTCCCATAACCTTATTCAAACTTGGTCAAGCCTTCGAAACACCCAAAACAACGTTAAAATACCAAGACCACATCGAATTCAAGCCTATGAACTTAGAGATTTTTTAAATTTCGCCAATGATGCCGAAACCAACCAAAACACGTCCGAATGACCTGAAAATTTGCACACACATCCAAAATTACGCTACGAACCTGCTCAAACTTCTAGAATTCCATTCTGGCCCCGATAGCTAATTTTTCACTACCGACCAGAAATCTCCAAAAACTAACTTTCGCCAATTCAATCATAATTCTACACCGGACTTCAAAACCACTTTCCGAACACACTCCTAAGTCCCAAATCACCTAACAAAACTGTTCGAACCATAAAGTCTACATTCTAAGGTCGTTTACCAATAAGATAACTCCCAATTGACTTTTCCAAGTATTAAGTCATTTTTAAGAGACTAAGTGTTTCAATTCTCACCACGACCACCCCGAACCCAAACCAACCGACCCAACACATCATAATTAGGTTAACTAGTACATAACAAAGCTGAAACAGGGGAAATAGGGCTAATCTCATGGAATAACCGGCTGGGTCATTACAGTATTAGGGCGGGAAACTTTCAAATAACCGACGTGATGTTCACTTTGCTCGAGAAATAAGGGTTCTTCATCGTTACATAGGGTTAAAATGCATATAAACATTTGAAGGGGTTCGTTGATACGTGTTGGGGAAGTAAACAAACAAATGTCTCTGTGGATGCTTTGAGGCTAAGGTTTTTCCCTTCTCTCTATGGGGGAAAGCTTTAGATTGCTTGGAACTGTAACGACCCGATCGGTCCTTCCAAGAGTTTTATCCCCGTTTCCCCCTTTTCTGCTTCATTATGTTTGGTTCATATCTTTTATGTTGTGTTGGGTTGGTTGGCTCGGGTTCGGAGTGATTGTGGAGAGAAATGAGACACTTAATCTCTTGAGACGGGTAATTAGATGGAAAAGTCAACCAGAATTTGTTTTATAGGTAAATGATCTCGGAATCAGATTTTTATTGTTTGGATAGCTCCGTTAGGTGATTTGGGACTTAGGAGCGTGTTCAAAATGTTATTCAGAGGTCCGTGGTAGGATTAGGCTTGAATTGGCGAAATTGGATTTTTGGCGATTTCCGGTCGGCATTGAAAAATTAGCTATCAGATTCAGAAAGGAATTTCAGAAGTTGGAATACGTTCGTCATGTCATTTTTTATGTGTGTGAAAAAATTCAGGTCATTCGGATGTGGTTTGGTTGGTTTCGGCATCGTTGGAGAATTTTGGAAGTTTAGAAATCCTTACCCTTGAATTTCGAGTTGATTTGGTGTTTTGATGTTGTTTTGAGTGTTATGAGGGTCGATTAAGTTCAGGTAATGTTATGGGATGTGTTGGAATGCTTAGTTGAGGTTCCGAGGGCCTCGGGTGTGTTTTCAGAAGCTCAACGGATTATTTTTGGACTTGAAAAGTTGGCAGATTTTCTGGTGTTTGTTGCAGAAGATTTTGTTCTTCGCGATCGCGTAGAGGAGGTCGCGATCGCGAAAGCTTAATTGGGGCAGAGGTGAAGTTGTTTTATGCGATTGCAGATTTTGGGTCACGGTCGCGTTTGCGTGTGAGGTAGTTCTTCGCGAACGTGTGGCCAGTGTCATGTTCGCGTAGGGTATTCAAGCTTATGAGGAGCAGAGGCGACTGCTCTACGCGATCACGTGAGGCAGGTTGCGATCGCGTACTGCCTGTAGCAGTGATTCACGAGCGTGTGGGAGTTTACGTGATCGAGTCAGGTTAATTTAGGGGCACCCTTATTTGTGTTTCGCGATCGCGATGAATGAATAGCTGGGCAGATTGCTTAAAGTTCAAAACAAGGGTTTGAGTTCGTAATTCCAAATTTTCATTAGAGAGCTCGGGAGAGGGCGATTTTAGAGAGGATTTTCAAAGGAGTAATTGGGGTAAGTGTTCTTCACTTAATTTTGGTTAAATTCCATGATTGTCTTGATTTTTTTCATCTAAATTGGGAGTTTCGGGTGAAAATTTGGAGGAAAATGGAGGAAAATTCAAGAGTTTATTTTGGGGAATTGAATGACCATTTGATGTCAGATTTTGAGGAATTTGATATGGGTAGACTCGTGAGTGAACGAGGATTCCAATTTTTAATTTTTGTCAGATTCCGAGACGTGGGCCCAGGGATCGGGTTTGGCTAATTTCAGGATTTTTGGTGTAATTTGATTGTTTTCGCATGGGTTTTGCTCCTTTAGCGTATATAGATGTTATGAATTTGATTTTGAATAGATTCGGGGCGATTTGAGGACAGTCAAGCGGCAAGGGCATCACGGAGTAGATTTTTTTCCCGTTTGAGGTAAGTAACTATTGTAAATCTAGACCTGAGGGTATAAAACCCCGAAATTTTGTACTAATTTGATAAATGAGGTGAAGCACATGCTAGGTGACGGGCATATGGGCATGCACCAGTAGGGATTGTGACTTGGTCTGTCCCGTGGCAACTGTAGAGTTGCGTATTTGATAAATTTTATATGATTTCCATGTGTTTTAGAAATGATTCTGTTAACATGGGATAAATGCCATGTTTGGGGCCTTGTGCCGTATTGTTTGGACCCCCAGGGGTATTTTTCTACTATCCTCACACTGTGTTTGATAGAAAATATATTCTCAGTCATGATTTATACATGTTTACTGTTAAATATTGTTCATCATTTTATTTTAAATATGTGAAAGATATTTTGAGCTGATTCCCCTGAGTCATGCCCGAGTGGCTTGAGCGGATGATGACTGAGTGAGGTCAAGAGTCGTATTGTGAGGATAGTTATGGATCGGGCTGCACACTGCAGCGTTTTATATATATATATGGATTGGGCAGTACGCCGCAGCGTTATATATAAATATTGGATTGGGTTGCACGCCGCAGCGATATAGCGCTTGGGCTGTAGGAGCCCCTCCGGAGTCTTCACACCCCTAATGAGCGCAGTCGACTATATGTTTATGGATCGGGCTCCACGCTACAACGGTTATTATAAGGTACCCATTGAGAGTGAGTGTTGAGTGTGAGTGTTGACTGGTGATAGTTGAGTCACGAGTGACCGAGAGGCTTTGCCAAGGGGCTATATATGAGTGATACTTTGCCCGAGGGGCTTGTTTTTATGAAATTACTGTTTTCACTCTTCTTTTACACTGAGCCTCTATTGAAAATATTGAACAAATATTTTATACAATTTTCATCAAAACTTGAACTTTTACGAGATATTCGGAAGTTTATTTACTGACATGATCCTGTTATTTCCGTTGAGGTTTTTATGTTATGAGATTTATATGATGTTAAATGCTCGTCACTGCACTCGGTATTTAGATATAATTGTTACTTACTGAGTTTGTGTACTCACGTTACTCCCTGCACCTTGTGTGCAGATTCAGGTGCCAGGGCTGAGTGGGAGCTGATCTTTCCCTCTTTGGAGCATATCGGAGATTGCGAGGTAGCTGCGCAGCGTCCGCAGCATTGCCTTTCTCCTTCCTATTTCTCTAGTATTTCTATTCTCAGGCTTGTCTTGTATTAAGGAGACAGTATCGGATTTGCATTTTCTTTTAGTTGCTCATGACTAGTGACTCCGGGATTTTGGGCCTGTATTTAATGTTTAGTATATCCTTGCTGTTTTTGAAATGCTAAAACGGAATTTTTTATGAAATATCGGATTAGTAATGAATGAAATGAAAAGTTCCTTTATGTTATACATAGTGGATTGGCTAGCCTAGTATCACGATAGGATCCATCACGACTAGGGTGGATTTTGGGGTCGTGACAAGTTAGTATCAGAACCTAGGTTACATAGTTCTCACCAGTCATGAGCAGGTTTAGTAGAGTCTTGCGGATCGGTACGGAGACGTCTGTACTTATCTTCGAGAGGCTGCAGAACCCTTAGAAAGATCTCACATTCTTGAATTCTTGTCGTGCGAATCTGTTGATTCTGGTACTAAACTTCTGTTGTTTCATTCTCTCACAGATGGTGAGGACACGTGCTACCGGGCAGGATGATCAGCCACCCATTGGACCCATGAGGGGTCGAGGTCACGGTCGAGGCCGTGGTAGAGGTAGAGGTGCAGCCCGCGGAGAAGCCGGGGCAGTAACCATAGACCCACCTGTTATTCCAGATCAGGTCCCAGCCGTAGATGTTTCAGCGGAACCAGCCCAGGCATCGGTTGTGCCTCTGTCATTCCAGTTCTTCAGGAGACCTTGGCTCAAATTTTGACCATGTTCATCACTTTGGCACAGGAGGTCACTGTTTCTACTACATCAGCTACTCCTCAGGCCGGGGAGGCACTCAAACTCCTACTGCCCGTACATTTTAGCAGGTTATTCAGGGACTTCAGACACCGGAGGCACCTCCAGCTTAGCCGGTTGCACTTGTTCAGGACTATGTGGTTCTAGTTATGGCTGATGATGAGCAGCGTAGGTTGGAGAGGTTTGGAAGACTCCAGCCTCCGCCATTTAGTGGTGCTGAGGGCGAGGATTCCCAGGGATTCTTAGACAAGTGTCAGAGGATGCTTCGTACAACGGGTATATTGGAGACCAGTGGCGTCTCGTTCACTACTTTCCAGTTTTCAGGAGCTGCTTTTACTTGGTGGGAGGCTTATGAGAGGCGTAGGCCTGTTGGTGCAGCACCTCTTACCTGGCAGAAGTTTTCCACACTCTTCCTAGAGAAGTATGTACCATAGTCCCGCAGAGAGGAGCTGCACAGGCAGTTTGAGCAGCTGCGTCAGGATGATATGACTGTGACGAGTATGAGATGATATTTTTGAGCTATCCCATCTTGCTATTTGGTTGGTCCTTACAGAGAGAGAGGGGATCAAGAGGTTCGTGGACGGCCTCACATATCAGCTTCGTATTCTTATGACCAGAGATAGGGTATCGGGTGCTACTTTTGAGCAGGTTGTTGATATTGCCGTGAGATTGAGTCAGTTCGTCGTCAGGAGCGAGATGAGAGGGAGGCTAAGAGGCCCAAGGATCTGGAAGCTTTGGTAGTGTTCCCTCCAAGGGTCAGTTTCAGCATAGTAGAGGCCGCCCATTTAGGCCTACTCAGCCAGCTCGTCCAGCTTATAGTGGTGCATCATTGGGACATTGTTCTCGCCAATTCTCATCGGGGCCGCTCATCATTCAGTGCCCTTCCAGCCCAGAGCTCATCCCGTGCACCATCAGTTCAGGGTTCCTCCATGCCATGTGCTTCTATCAGTTATCCCGGTGCTAGGGGTTCCCTTCTGTCCCATCCCCCGCATCGGGGAGTTGTTACGAGTGTGGAGAGTTTGGAAATATGAGGAGGAAATGTCATCATCTGCTTGGGGGTCCATCTCAATAGAGGGGTTAGCCCTCAACTTCAGCTAGGGTGGAGGTCAGGTAGCTAGAGGTCGCCTTAGAGGGGGAGGTCGATCAGGTGGAGGCCAGGCCCATTTTTATGCACTTCCAGCCAGACCAAATGTTGTGGACTCAGATTCTGTGATCACAGGTATTGTTTTAGTTAGTCACCGAGATGCCTCGGTCTTATTTGATCTTGGTCCCACGTATTCCTATGTTTCTTCATATTTTTCTCATTTTTTTTATATGCCCCGTGAGTCCTTAGTTACATATGTTCATGTGTCGACTCCGGTGGGTGATACTATTGTCGTGGACCGTGTGGATCGGTCATGTGGTATCTATTGGGGGTCTGAAAACCCGAGTGGATCTGTTATTTCTTAGCATGGTTGACTTTGATGTGATATTGGGCAGGGATTGGCTTTCTCTATGTCATGTTGTTCTAGATTGTCACGCTAAGACCGTGACCTTAGAGATGCCGGGATTTTTTAGGGTTGAGTGGAGAGGTTCCATTGATTATGTGCCTAGTAGAGTGATTTCATACCTGAAGGCTCATCGTATGGTGGAGAAATGGTGTCTATCGTATTTAGCTGTTGTGAGGGATGTCAGTGCTGAGACTCCCACTATTGATTTTGTTCCTGTGGTCCATGAATTTCCGGATGTGTTCCCTGTAGATTTGCCGGGAATGCCGCCTGATAGGGATATTGATTTGGTGCCATGCACTCAGCCTGTTTCTATTCCACTGTATAGTATGGCATAAGCGGAGTTGAAGGAATTGAAAGAGCAGTTTCAGGTACTCCTAGATAAGGGGTTTATTCACCCTAGTGTGTTACCTTGGGGTGCACCGGTGTTATTTGTGAAGAAGAAAGATGGTTCCATGAGAATGTGTATTGACTACACGCAGTTGAACAAGGTTACAATCAAGAATAAGTATCCTTTACCTCATAATGATGATTTATTTGACCAGCTTCAGGGAGCCAGGGTGTTCCCTAAGATTGATTTGAGATCCGGATATCATCGGCTGAAGATTCGGGATGCGGATATTCATAAGACGGCGTTCAGAACCTGTTATGGACATTATGAGTTCTTGGTGATGTCCTTTGGCCTGACCAATGCCCCAGCTGCGTTCATACATTTGATGAATAGTGTATTTCACCCATAGTTGGATTCCTTCATTATTGTGTTCATTGATGACATCCCGGTGTACTCTCATAGCCAGGAGGAGCATGCTCAACATTTGAGAGTTGTACTGCGGAGATTGAGGGAGGAGAAGCTTTATGAAAAATTCTCCAAGTGTGAGTTTTGGCTTGGCTCAATAGCTTTCTTGGGGCACGTGGTGTCCACTGAGGGTATTCAGGTAGATCCGAAGAAGATAGAGGTGGTGCAGAGTTGGCCCAGACCGTCCTCAACTACAAAGATTAGGAGTTTCCTTGGTTTGGCGGGCTATTATTGTCGCTTTGTGGAGGGTTTTCTTCTATTGCTTCGCCCTTGACCAAATTGACCAAGAGGGGTGCTCCGTTCAAGTGGTCGGAAGAATGTGAGGAGAGATTTCAGAAGCTCAAGGCGGCTTTGACCACAGCTCCAGTGCTAGTATTACCATCAGCTTCAACTTCTTATACCGTGTATTATGATGCCTCAAGGATAGGAATTGGTTGTGTATTGATGCAGGAGGGTAGGGTGATTTCTTATGCCTTGCGCCAGTTGAAGACTCATGAGAAGAATTATCCAGTGCATGATCTTGAGTTAGCAGCCATTGTTCACGCCTTGAAGATTTGGCGTCATTATTTGTATGGGGTTCATTGTGATGTTTTTACTGACCACCGTAGTCAGCAGCATTTGTTTAAGCAGAAGGATCTGAATTTGCATCAGCGAAGATGGTTGGAGATTCTCAAGGACTATGATATCACTATTCTATACCATCCGGGGAAGGCAAATGTAGTGGCCGATGACTGGAGTCGCCGGGTAGAGAGTTTGGGAAGTCTAGCATATCTTCCAGCAGCAGGGAGACCTTTAGCACTTTATGTTCAAATCTTAGCAGGCCAGCTTGTGAGGTTAGATATATTGGAGCCCAGTCGCGTATTGGCTTGCGTAGTCTCCAAGTCTTCTCTTTATGACAGTATCAGAGAGTGCCAGTATGATGACCCACACTTACTTATTTTTTAGGATAGGGTCCGACGAGGTGATGCCAGGGATGTACCTATTGGCGATGATGGTGTGATGAGGATGCAGGGTCGGATATGTGTGCCTAATGTAGATGGGCTTCGAGAGTTTATTCTTAAGGAGTCCCACAGCTCGTGGTATTCCATCCATCCGGGTGTTGCGAAGATGTATCAGGATCTGCGACAACATTATTGGTGGAGGCGGATGAAGAAGGATATTGTTGGATTTGTAGCTCGGTGTCTCAACTGTCAGGAGGTCAAGAATGAGCACCAGAGACCAGGTGGATTACATCAGCGGTTGGATATTCCGGAGTGGAAGTGGGAGCGGTTCACAATGGACTTTGTAGTTGGGCTCCCACGGACTTCGAGGAAGTTCGATGCTATTTGGCTTATCGTGGATCGGCTGACCAAGTCCGCGCACTTCATTCCTGTTGGTACTACATACTCTTCGGAGCGGTTAGCTGAGATTTATATCTGGGGGATCGTTCGGCAGTATGGTGTTCAAGTTTCCATCATTTCTGATAGAGGTACTCAGTTCACATCACAGTTTTGGAGGGTCGTGCAGAGAGAGTTGGGTACTCCGGTAGAGTTGAGCACATCTTTTCACCCTTAGACGGACGGGCAGTCCGAGCGCACTATTCAGATGGGAGTTCATGGGACCAGTTTCTGCCACTCGCGGAGTTTGCATATAATAATAGTTATCAGTCGAGTATTCAGATGGTTCCGTATGAGGCTTCGTATGAGAGGAGGTGTAGATCTCCGATCGGTTGGTTTGAGAGGGGTGAGGCTAGACTCTTGGGTACAGATTTGGTGCAGGATGCTTTAGATAAGGTGAAGTTGATTCAGGAGTCATTTCGCACGGCGCAGTCTTGGTAGAAGAATTATGCGGACAGGAAGGTCCGTGATGTATCTTTCATGACTGGAGATAAGGTTTTGCTGAAGGTGTCACCCATGAAACGTGTTATGCATTTTGGAAAAAGGGGCAAGTTGAGCCCCTGATTAATTGGACCTTTTGAGGTGCTTCAGAGAGTAGGGGAGGTGGATTATAGACTTTCTTTGCCACCCACCTTACCGAGTGTGCATCCGGTGTTTCATGTTTCCATGCTTCAGAAGTATGTTGGTGACCCATCCCATGTTTTGGACTTTAACTCCGTTAAGCTAGAGGATCATATGACTTCTGATGTAGAGCCATTGGCTATTTTGGGTCGACAGGTCCGAAGGTTGAGGTCAAAGGATATAGCTTCGGTTAAGGTGCAGTGGAGAGGGTAGCCGATGGAGGAGGCCATCTAGGAGACCGAGCGGGAGATGCAGAAAAGATATTCACACCTATTTGAGACTCCAGATATGTTTCTAGACTCGTTCAAGGACGAACGTTTTTTAAGAGGGGGAGAATGTAACGACCCAATCGGTCGTTCGAAAGTTTTAGCCCCATTTCCCATGTTTCTGCTTCGTTTTGTGCGATCGGTCGTCATGTGCGATTCAGATCTAGAGATGGGTAATTAGTTGGAAAAGTCAACAGGAAGTTGACTTATAGGTAAATAATCTCAGAATCAGGTTGTTATGGTTCGGATAGCTTCGTTAGGTGATTTGGGACTTAGGAGCGTGTCAGAATGTAATTCGGAGGTCCATGGTAGGATTAGGCTTGAATTGGCAATTTTCGGTCGGCATTGGAAAATTAGCTATTGGGGATGGAATGGAATTCTGGAAGTTGGAGTAGGTTCGTAATGTCGTTTGTGATATGTGTGAAAAATTTCAGGTAATTTGGACGTGGTTTGGTTGGTTTCGGCATCATTGGCGAATTTTGGAAGTTTAGAAATCCTTAAGCTTGAATTTCGAGTAGATTTGGTGTTTTGATGTTGTTTTGAGTGTTCTGAGGGTTCGACTAATATCGGGTGATGTTATGGGATGTGTTGGCATGTTTGGTTGAGGTTCCGAGGGTCTCGGGTGTGTTTTGAAAGCTCAACGGGTTATTTTTGGACTTGAAAGGTTGGCAGATTTTCTGGTATTTGTTGCAGAAGATTTTGTTCTTCGCGATCGCGTAGAGGAGGTCGCAATCGAAAGCTTAATGGGGGCACAGGTGAAGTTATTCTATGTGATCACAGAGTTTGGGTCGCGATCGCGATCGCGTGTGAGGTAGTGCTTCGCGAACGCGTGGCCCGTGTCGCGTTCGTGTAGGGTATTCGAGCTGATGAGGAGCGGAGGCGATTTCTCTACGCGATCGTGTGAGGCAGGTTGCGATCACGTAGTGTCGTGTAGCAGTGATTTGCGAACGTGTGGGAGATTACGCGATCACGTAAGGTTAATTTAGGGGCAGCCTCATTTGTGCTTCACGATCGCGAGGCTATTTCCGCGATTGCGATGAAGGAATAGCTGGGCAAAATGTTTGAAGTTCAAAACGAGGGTTTGAGTTCATAATTCCAAGATTTCATTAGAGAGCTCGGGAGAGGGCAATTTTAGAGAGGATTTTCAGAGGAGTAATTGGGATAAGTGTTCTTCACTTAATTCTTGTTAAATTCCATGATTGTGTCTTGATTTTTGTCATCTAAATTGGGAGTTTGGGGTAAAAATTTGGAGAAAAATGGAGGAAGATTCGAGAGTTTATTTTGGGGAATTGAATGGCCATTTGATGTCGGTTTTTAAGGAATTTGATATGGGTAGACTCGTGAGGGAACGAGGATTCTAGTTTTGTAATTTTTGTCAGATACCGAGACGTGGGCCCAGGGGGTCGGGTTTGGCCAAATTCAGGATTTTTGGTGTAATTTTTTTGTTTTCGCATGGGTTTTGTTCCTTTAGTGTATATTAATGTTATGAATCAGATTTTGAATAGATTCGGGGCGATTTGAGGTCGAGTCGAGCGGCAAGGGCATCGCGGAGTAGATTTTCATTCGGCTTGAGATAAGTAACGATTGTAAATCTAGACCTGAGGGTATGAAATCCAAAAATTTCGTACTATTTTGATAAATGAGGTGATGCACATGCTAGGTGACGGGCGTGTGGGCGTGCACCGGTAAGGATTGTGACTTGGTCCGTCCTGTGGCAACTGTAGAGTTGCGTATTTGATGAATTTTATATGATTTCCATGTGTTTTTTAAATGATTCTAATAACTTGGGTTGAATTCCATGTTTGGGGCCTTGTGTCGTACTGTTTGGACCCTCAAGGGTAATTTTTTACTGTCCTCACACTGTTTTTGATAGAAAATATATTCTCAGTCATGACTTATACATGTTTACTGTTAAATCTTGTTCATCATTCTATTTTAAATATGTGAAGATATTTTGGGCTGAGTCCCATGAGTTGTACAGAAATGCCCGAGTGCCTTGAAAGGATGATAACTGAGTGAGGCTGAGAGCCGAATTGTGAGGATATGGATCGGGCTGCACACTGCAGTGTTATATATATATATGGATCGGGCTTCACGTCGTAGCGTTAGATATAAATATTGGATCGGGCTGCATGACGCAGCAATATAGTGCTTGGGCAGCAGGAGCCCCTCCGGAGTCTTCACACCCCTAGTAAGCGCAGTCGACTATATATTTATGGATCGGGCTGCACGCTGCAGCGGTTATTATACGGTACCTATTGAGCGTGAGTGCTGAGTGTGAGTGTTGACTGGTGATAGTTAAGTCACGAGTGACTGAGAGGCTTGCCCGAGGTTGAGTGATACTTCGCCCAGGGGGCTTGTTTTTATGAACTTACTGTTTTCACTCTTCTTTTACACTGAGCCTCTATTGAAAATGTTGAACAAATGTTTTAAACAATTATCATCAAAACTGGAACTTTTATGAGCTATTCGGAAGTTTAATTACTGATATGATCCTGTTATTTACATTGAGGTTTTTATGTTATGATACTTATATGATGTTAAATGCTCGTCACTGCACTCAGTCTTTAGTTATAATTGTTACTTACTAAGTTGGCATACTCACGTTACTCCCTGCACCTTGTGTGCAGATTCAGGTACCACGGCTGAGTGAGAGCTGATCTTTCCCTCTTTGGAGCATATCGGAGATTGCGAGGTAGCTGCGCGGCGTCCGCAGCCTTGCCTTTATCCTTCCTATTTCTCTAGTATTTCTATTCTCATACTTGTCTTGTATTAAGGAGACAATATCAAATTTGTATTTTCTCTTAGTTGTTCATGACTAGTGACTCCGGGATTTTGGGGTTGTATTTAATGTTTAGTATATCCTTGCTATTTTTTAAATGCTTAAACGGAATTTTTTATGATATATCGGATTAGTAATGAATTAAATGAAAAGTTCCTTTATGCTATACGTAGTGGATTGGATCGCCTAGTATAATGATAGGCGATATCACGGCCAGGGTGGATTTTGGGGTCGTGACAGGAACGTTTGCCAAATCATTCCATTCGGACGTGGGATGAACTTGCAGAGAAATTCATTTCAAATTACTTCTCACCCGGGCACAAGGCTACTCTTCGGAATTAAATACTAGCATTCAAGCAAGAGCCTAATGAACCGCTACACGAGATATGGGAAAGATATAGAACAATGGTTAAAGAGTGCCCCAGCAATGATATGACGGAGAACATGATTCAACAATCTTTCTATTGGGGGATCAATACCACCAACCAATGTGTAGTGAATCAACTTGTCAATGGGAACTTCATGACAATGCCTTATGTGGAGGCGTGTGATATTTTGGATGAGATGGCGGATACTTCATCGGAATGGAAATCTAGAGCCAATGTTCCACAAGGTGATCCAAATGTGATTCTTCTTCACAAAGAGTTACATGACCAAGGGCAATCCATAGCCGAGTTGACAGCCACCATGAACCAATTGGAAAAGGCTCAACTTCAACAAGTGCAAAACCCGAGGCAAGTCAATGCTATGGAGGGTGTAATATGATGGTAAACAAGAGAAGAACAAGATGATAGTGCAAGATGATAGTGGGTATGATCAAGTTGATTCTTATAATGATCAAGATGAAGAGGTCCAATATGTGAACAACTTTCAAGGGCAAAGAAACAACTATCAAGGCCCTAGTCAACAACAATGGAGACCTTCAAACAATCAAGGCAACTGGATTTCTAGAAACCAAGGTAATTGGAATGGTGGGAACAATCAAGGCAATTGGCATGGAAATAACAACCAAGGGAACTGACAAAATAATAACAATCAAGGTAATTAGGGAGGAAACAACCAAGGAGGGTGGAACAAAAATCAAGGAAATAGGGTGTCGGGTTTTCGAAGGCCCACGATGTACCAACAACCGAGCAACCCACCTCCTTATCCTTCTCATGGTCCTATTTCCTCCAACAGTGAAATGGGTCACATTGAAAATATGTTCAAGCAAATGATGGGGAAGAATGCCAATTCCAATTCCTAACTTTCTTTTCACAATACATCAATCTGTAACTTAGAAGTGCAAATAGGTCAAATCTCTCAAGCTTTGAATTCATGCCCTGAGGGGGAACTACAAAGTTATACAGTGGTGAACCCGAAGGATGGGAACACTACGGTACATGCCATGGCCGTTAATACAAGAAGTGGAAAAGGTGGGAATGCACCTACCTCAAGTCAAAGGCAAATTGTGGATGATGATCAAGTGGTAGAAGAAGATGAGATCCCAAACAATGTTGTGCAATAAAATGATGAAGTGCATATTGATATTTATGACTCGGGGGAAGAGACTCAATAGGACGTGAACCTGTCTAGGGATCACGTGATTGACATACTGGAACCGGTAGTGCAAAGAGCTAAGGCACCATTGCCTAAGCCACCTCCTCCCTAACCTCAAAGGCTTGCCAAGAAAAATGGCGAGAATCAATTCAAGAAGTTCATTGATATGAGAAGTCTCTCTATAAATGTGCCTTTGGTTGAAGCTTTAGAGGAAATGCCCGGATGTGCTAAGTTTATGAAATACTTGGTGAAAAAGAAGAGATCGATGAATTTTGAAACTATCAAATTCACTCACCAAGAGAGTTCAATTGTGCATTCGATGGCTCCAAAGTTGGAAGATCCCGGTGCTTTACTATTCCTTGTACCATTGGAAGTGCCAAATTTGCGAAGGCTCTTTGTGATCTTAGGGAGAGTATCAACTTGATGCCCTACTCAGTTTTCAAGACATGGGAATTGGGCAACCAAGACCCATATCTATGATATTACAAATGGCCAATTATACAACAAAGAGACCATTGGGGGTGATTAAAGATTTTTTGGTTCGAGTCGAAAAGTTTATTCTCCCGACGGATTTTGTGATTCTTGATTGTGAAGTGGACTATGAGGTGTATATTATTCTTGGTAGACCTTTCCTTGATACGGGGAAGACTCTTGTTGATGTGGAAGCCAGTGAACTCACTTTCGGGTGGGTGATGAAAAGGTGGTGTTCCATGTGTGCAAATCTGTGAGGCAGCCGAATAGCAATGAAGTGTGTTCGTTTATGGACTTGGTGGCCGATGTGATTATTCATAATACTAGTGCCACGATGAATGTTGATGATACATTGGAGGCCTTTTGCTTAACCTTGATGATGACAAGATGGATGGCTTCGTGGAATGCATGAACTCATTGCAAAGAATAGGGTCGTACACTTATGAACCCCGCAAATTGTCCTTGGATATTGAAAATCAGAAGACTCCTCCAAAAAATCCCTAAATCGAGGAGCCTCCCATTTTAGAGTTAAAGCCATTGCCTCTGCATCTCAAGTATGAATTCCTTGGCCCTTGTTCTACAATAAAACCCTTATTTCCCCGGAAGATCAAGAGAAAATAACTTTCACTTGTCCCTATGGCACTTTTGCTTTCAAATGGATGCCATTCAGCTTATGCAATGCACTGGCAACTTTCCAACGGTGTATGATGGAGATATTTACGGGTATGGTAGATTATTACCTTGAAGTCTTCATGGATGAATTTTTGGTAGTCGAGGATTACTTTGATTGTTGCTTGGAAAATTTTGATAAGGTCTTAGCAAGATGTGAAGAGACGAACATGGTGTTGAACTGGGAGAAATGCCATTTCATGGTCGAGGAGGGTATTTTCATTGGCCACAAGATTTCAAAGAAGGGGATTGAGGTCGATAAGGCAAAAATAAAGGTGATTTCTAATCTTCCACCTCCAACATCCGTGAAGGGATTGAGGAGTTTCTTGGGTTATGCGGGGTTATACCGGCGTTTCATCAAGGATTTTTCAAAGTGGTGAACCCCTTGTGTAAGCTTTTGGAGAAAGATGCCAAATTTCACCTCAATGAGGATTGCATGAGATCATTTGAATTGCTCAAGTTCAAGTTGACAGCTACTCCTATTATCTCCGCCCCGAATTGGAGCTTGCCTTTTGAGCTCATGCGTGACACTAGTGATGTGGCGGTTGGAGTAGTTATTGGGAAACGTATCAACAAGGTCTTTCATCCGGTCTCTATCCTAGTAAGACCATGAATGATGCCCAATTCAATTATATTGTGACCGAAAAGAGCTCCTCACTATTTGTTTTGCTATGGAGAAGTTCCGCACGTACTTGATGGGTACAAACGTGATTGTCCACATGGATCATGCGGAACGTCGATACCTTATGAGCAAGAAATATTCAAAGGCTTGGTTAATGAGATGGGTGCTTTTATTGCAAGAGTTTGATATAGACATCCAAGACCGTAAGGCAGTGAAAACCAAGTGGCGGGCCACTTGTCTCATTTGGAAAAGGAGGGGAGGCCACATGACTGCCTTGAAATCAATGACTCCTTCCCCAGTGAGAAATTTCTAGCCATTTCAATAACCGATATGCCATGGTTTGCTAATTTATAAAATTATCTTGTGACTGGTATTATCCTGGATGAGTTCTCTTCAAACCAAAGGAAGAAGCTCAAACGGGATTGCCTAGACTATTATTGGAATGAGTCGTACCTTTCCAGATTTGTACCGATGGTGTGATTAGAAGATGTGTGCCGGAAGAGGAACAAGTTGAAATTCTTGGGGCTTGTCATTCTTCACCATATGGTGGAGCAAGAACGGCGGCCAAAGTGTTGAGTTGTGGATTCTATTGGCCTACTCTCTTCAAGGATGCAAGTGATCTAGTCAAGCATTGTGATGAATGTCAAAGGGCCGGTAGGATATCAAAGAAAAATTAAATTCCCCTCACCACCATCTTGGAAATTGATATTTTTTATGTGTGGGGTATTGGCTACATGGGATCATTTCTAAGCTCTTGTGGTAACACCTACATTTTGTTAGCGGTGGATTAGGTGTCAAAATGGGTTGAGCCCGTTGCTCTACCCAACAAAAGCAAGAAGTGTGGCGGAATTTTTGAAAAAGAACATCTTCACAAGGTTTGATACTCCGCGGGCCATCATAAGCGATGGGGGGTCGCATTTTCGCAACAAAACATTTTACACCTTACTTGGAAAGTATGGTGTCACTCACAAATTTACGGCTCCCTATCGTCCTCAAGCAAACGGACAAGTTGAAGTTTCCAAACGGGAGATCAAGAGTATTTTATCCAAGTCAGTGAATGCTAATCGGACAGATTGGTCAAAGAAGCTGGATGATGCACTATGGGCTTATCATATTGATTTCAAAAATCCTATCGGGATGTCTCCATACAGGTTGGTGTTTGGCAAAGCTTTTCATCTTTGTGGAACTTGAGCACAAGGCAATGCGGGCTATGAAGAAGTTAAATCTTGATTGGGATGCAGCTGCCATATTGCAGGTTTCACATTTGAATGAGCTATATGAATTCTGGTACCATGCATATGCAAGTTCGTCCTTGTACAAAGAAAGAATGAAGTACATTCATGACAAATACATCCAAAACAGATAATTCAAGGTGGGTGATCTTGTGTTGTTGTTCAACTCACGATTGAGGATGTTTCCCGAAAAGCTGAAATTCAAATGGAGTGGTCCTTTTCAATTTATGGGTGTGACACCTTTTGGTGCATTGGACTTGAAAAACAAAAATGATGAGGTATTTCGAGTCAATGGTCACCGGGTGAAGTATTACCTGGGACAATCTGATGATGGACACGTGGTGGCAGTGATTCATTTTATGTGATGGTAATCTACGTCGTGTCGCGATGTTAAATCAAGCGTTTCTTGGGAGGCAACCCATGTTCCTTTTTCTTTCTTTTTTCTTCTTATTTAGATAGGTCTTATTTTGTGCTAACTGATTTTGAAGTGTGTTGCAGGAATGAATGTGTTTTTCAGGGACTGTGCTTAGAAAAATTGGCTAAGTATGGAGAAAGTACGGAACACACAAATTTGGAGTGCCACAGCAGAAGGGATATGCGGTCACACAATTCTGGTGCGGACCGCACAATTGGAAATCAAAAATTGCAAACTCTCTGAAGTTTTTCTGTTAGAGAAATGGCCAAAGTGTGGCTGCACAAGGAAATATGCGGTTCGCACCAAAATCTGCAACCGCACACATAATTGTGCGAACTGCAGAATCTTCAAAGAGAAACTGTAGACTTAATATGGTTAGATCACGAGGCCGTGCTGACACTTCTAAAGGGAGAGGTGAGCCTTCTAGAGGCAGATCCAAAAGTTCTTTACCCCTCGGCCCCCTAAGAGTGATAGGAAAGAAGCCTACAGCAGGACGAGGTAGAAAGTTAGAACCATCTGAATCAAGCTCATATGCCCCGTCTAGGGAAGCATCAGAGGGTAACTCATTGCAAGAACAATAGGTTGTACAATCACAGCCACAGTTGCCTCAGGATAGATACCAACATCTCTGGGGTCGGAGGGAAACAGTCAGGCTTCAGAGTCTTCATCTACACAGGACCGTACAGCACCAGCTCCTATAGTAGATGTATATGACATCCAGGATGATGGCTAGAGGGCTGAAACCAGAGTTGCCAGCCTTGAGAGATCGAAGAAGAAGGAAGTCTGGAAAGATATATTTGTGAGCCTTACAACATTCAACAGGTTAAAAGAATGGTGGCCGCAGAGATCGCTCACTCTTTAGCGACAAGTTTTGTTGAAATACCTTGAGAAGTACAATCCAGCTATGTTGAGGCAATTCAAAGAGAAAAAAGGGTGGACATGGTTCACTCAAAGTGTGGTAGATGCCAAAGAGCACTTGGTCCAGGAATTTTATGCCAATGTGGCGCATATCAAGAAGGGGACCAAGGTGACGAAGGTGAGGAACTTAAAAGTAAGATTCGATCAGAGCACCCTAAACACATATTTGGGGTTGGAGGATGTGGAGCCAGTGTAATACTTGGAAAATCTAGCTATTGGCGATGCAGCTCGCCCATGGCTAGTTGAGATTCTGGCAGCATCGAGACTACCACCACCGTAGATCACAGTAGGGGTTTGATGTGTGGCTAGAATTCGTGATTTTAAGCATTATATACCTCGCATTTTATGTGCTTTAATGATAAAATACACGTCATTTGTGCCTAATAGGGTTTATTTTATGTGTAGGTGAATTGGAAATGGAAACGGGGCTAAACGGATGCAAATACGTCGAAGAATACGCGAGAGGGGACACCCGGGGGATCGCCAGGCGCCAAGCCAAACAGCCTGGGGCAGCCTGGCGTTACCCAGGCGTNAATGCAGACAGAGGCAGGAATTTCGTGGGAAAACTTTTGACGGAGGATTCTACTGAGTTTTTCTTCTCTTCTCTTCTTTTAGTTTTATAGTTTATTCGTTCTAGAGTATTGGGTGTTACATGAATGTTGTAGTTGAAGCTTGAATTATTCTTATTGTTTATCTTAATTGGTTTGTTTATTCAATCTTGTGCTTAATTATTCAATTGCTTGATCACAATTGACTACTATCTACGAATCTAGGGTTGAACTCGGGAGAGGGAATTCTAGATTGCATATAAGATTGGGTAGAGCAAGATCTTAACCCTTCAGGGGAGCGGATTTGCGGTTAGGATAGGAATATACCTAATCGCCTTGCTTGGTTATTATACGGGAATTATTAATGCGTTCTTGTTAATCCTGATTCCATAGGAATATAGGCATTAGGTTAACTTGAATAGGCGAGTTGTACTTCGGGAGAAGACTACGAGCAATATTAACCTCGTCAATCAATAAACCTGATTAGAAGATTTAGGTCGAAAACTCAACGTGATTGTTTAACAACCCATAACTCTAGAATATCAATTTACCTTGAATTCGTCTTTAAGTTAGTTGTCTATTTAATCTTTTGATTTACTATTTTAGATTAATTCTAGTTAAATATTTGTTTGAGTTTAGTTTAGTGGATAGTTAAATCACAAGTCCCTGTGGGTACGATATCTGGACTTCAATTCCTATATTACTTGTCGACCACGTACACTTGCGTGTGCACTGGGAAATCAACCAACAGGGTTCCTATTCAGCGGAACATCATGAATTTTGAGGCAAAGGGATGGCAGACGTATGTGTGTATCAGAATAGACCCATGTCAATCCGCCGATTCGGCGAGTTGTACTAGTCACCTCTATCATGGCCGGGTACCCAATAAATGTGGGTACCATCATGTCGGTCGACATGTCCCTTGTTCCCAGGCAAGGAGAGATCTCCTACCAGTATCCCAACACTATCACTGAGTACCTTACGGATGCGGGTGTGGAGCCAAGGAGTTTTGATACCAAGGTGCGGGCAAAGAAGCCATTATCATGGCACTCCTTGATGGTGATGGAAACCCAAAGAAGAAAGGTCAATTATTAACTACTGCAGGCCAGTCTGAAGAGCCTGACAGGATAGCTGTTGAAACAACTGACATACCATCTACTTCTGCTGACCCTTCTGATGCTGCTACAGCTATGTATCCCCCTCCTTCCTCTGGTCCTTCAGCATCAGTACCTTCGGCATCGGCTTTGAAGTCGGTTCCCATGCTCACTTAGCCATTATCTGTGCTGCTAGTCTCATGTTGGCGAGCCTCAACAACTTGATGTAGGCAGTCACAACAAAGCTAACTGACTTATCCAGTGTTGTTGCAGCAGAGCCATCCATCTCAGCACCCCCGATTCCTCTGACAATGGAGGACACTTTGAAGAAGATTTTGGAAAACCAGAAGACCATCATGGACACCCTAGTGGCACATAGGGAAGTGATTGAGGAGCTTGGGAAGCAGGTAAAGAAGATGAGAAAATCCCAGGCATCTAAGAAGGCAGTATAGAGGTTGAGGAAAGAAGTGACAAAGATAGCAACCGGTGGGGACCTTCCATTTGACATGCTGATGGGCACAGATCCAGTAGCACCTTCAGCATTAGTGGCACCAGCTGGTCAGTCTGTGGAGCCAGACCTGGCTGCCGACACTGCTGAGGCAGTGCGACAGATGTTCACCAACCCACATACTCCCATAGCCTAGGATGATGAGATCAGTTAGAGGAGCCTGAGGGTGGTGACGTTGCTATGGAAACAGAGATGTCCAAGACCACATAAGGAGTCCTCTTTACTCTTAACCTTCCTTATTCCTATTTTGTTACGCATTGGGGTAATGTTTTTTTTGGGGAGTGGAGTTTATTTAATATTTTCCCTTTTCCTTTTAATTATGTATAAATTCTTCCCTCTTTCTCTATTTGATGTATATATTCTATATTTCTCCCTCTTATTATGTACGTTCATTTATGTCTTTAGTAGCTTTCCTTGTAGCTTCTTTATTTTGTTCTCTTATTTGTCTATGTTTAGTTCAATAGCTTCTTGTTTAGCCTTATAGCTTCTTTTTAATTTTGTAGCTTCTTCTTATGTGCTCAGTAGTCAATAAGCCTTTGGTTTTCTTAATGTCACGACTCTTTCCAAGGGTATTTTTTGTGTAAACCGGGTGATTTTTCCCAGCGATGGATGGCGTGACAACCTTCTTAAGGGATTGAATCCGTTTTTGGTGTTTAGGTAAGAATTGTAATAGTAATGAATAAAAGAGTCAAACATGCTTCACTTGGTACCAACACACTTAAGTACGTGCTTACGGTTAAAAATAAGTTTTTCGGGAAAGAAGTAGCTCTAGTTAGTGACCTTGTGACTTTGTGACTCTTGCGTTGACTTAGGCAATCATCGAGTGGTTTAGTCGAACCATAGTGATTTTCAACATTGAATATGGTCGTTGTGGACCCTCGACCCTATCCTTTTAAACAATCTAGATGTGTGAGAGGTGATATGTTTTTGTTGCAACTCCAAGTACCCGTGCGAATGGTCTAGAACTTGCCCCGAATGTGTTTCTAGGAAAAATTTTAAGTTTTGCTTGGCTTGAGAAATGATTGTAGGCTCTCCTTGGCCCACTTGAAAATTTTCCATGACCCACCATGTTGTTATCCCAAGTAAACCCATTTGATCCTAAAACCTTTCTCATTTGAGCACCAAGTTACAAGCATTTACCTGTTTTGTCTTGATCCTCTCTTAGCACCCGAGCTTTCCTTAACACTCTTGTGAAACAATTGGCTAAAAATGTAAGTTTGGGGGAGAGACGAGGAGTTTGAAAAAGTTATCAAGACACAAAAAAAGAAAATAAATGAAGAAAAAGGAAAGGTAGGAAAAAGAAAGAAAGTGAATAAGTTGAAAAGTGGAAGAGATCTCAAAGAATGATAATGACGCAAAGCATGGAGAAAATGAAGAAGGAGGAAATGAATATCATGATCAGGAAAGAGTGATGCTAAGTCTCTCTAAGTCCCATATGGAAAAGGAAATGTCTCAAAAAGTGGCAAAGCATGAGCCGATAAGAGAAAATGGAGTACTTAAGGAAAGATGAACCCATTCTATCATAGTATATACAACCTTAGTCCAAAAGCCTTCATTAATTCCCAATAATACCTACGCGATTTCAAGCCGAGTGAGCTTACATTAGTGGTGATTTACACGAGGCGCAAGCCTATGGTACTTAAAGTCGTACTTGCGACATTCATTTGAGAGAGATGAGCGAACCTTTCACAAAACTTTGAATTGAGTGCTACATTCTTAAGTGAGGTGCAAATGGAGAGTAGAAGAGGATGAGTTCTTGATCAACAATG
Source organism: Nicotiana knightiana (assembly GCA_005239525.1). Taxonomy (NCBI): domain Eukaryota; kingdom Viridiplantae; phylum Streptophyta; class Magnoliopsida; order Solanales; family Solanaceae; genus Nicotiana; species Nicotiana knightiana. Next base: position 26,066 of record ML423467.1, read on the forward strand.
ACCTACATGAAAGAGCGAGTGTCCTTGATGAGTTAAGTCAACTCTTGATGCTCAAGGATCAAATTAGAACTATTTGTGCTTAAAAGTTCAATCCATTGCCTTGTTAATAATTCATGAGCGTGTGGGTAATTGTTTGTCCCAATTGATGCGTGATTGATGCATCTTAGATTAGCTGGAATAGCTCTTAACTTTGGGAGGTAGGAATTACTTTATTTTCTTGAGGACAAGCAAAAGCTTAAGTTTGGGGGAGTTAATAAGTGGGGATTTTGACTACTTATTAGCACCTTTTTACTTTCGTTTTAGTCCAAAAGCGTTTAATTCTATTTCCAAAAACTGATTAAATATGGTTAATTGCAGGAGTAATTGGAAAATGAGCCACTAAGATGAAATCCGACTCAAGAAGGAGTGATCTGAACTCAAGAAAAAAATCAGGCACAGAAGTTCAAAGTGCGGACCGCATAATTCCATCTGCAGCCGCAGATTCTGAATGAAGACTCATCAGAGCCCAAGTGCAAAGTGTGGTCCGCACATGAAATGTGTGGCCGCAGAAGCTAAGCAAGATCAGAAGTTCAGAGAGTTCTCAATTCAAGCTCAAAAGAAGTGTGGACCGCACAATTACTGTGCGGCCGCAGAAGTCAGCTAATGCAGTCGCACTCAGAAATATGCAGGTTCACAAAAGAGCCATGTGCGGCAGCAACCAGAAATGTATGGACCGCGGAATATGAGATATGCGGCCGCAGTTCAGAACTTTGCGGTTGCAAATTCAACTCATGTCAAGACTGAAGCCAAGTGCGGACCGCATATGGAATTGTGCGGCCGCACAACCTCCAAAAAAGGTAATTTTGTCCGAAAATTCCAGCACAATATAAATAGAATAGTTTCACTTTTTTAGATTAACTTTTAAACCTTTTGATATCAGAAGCCGCTTTCTTTGCTTCTTTTAGTTATTTTAGCTATTTTGATCTTTTTTAATATTAGTTTTAACATTTCAATCATCAATATGGGTTTAGTTATCACTTCTTCTTCTTTATCTTCTATTTTAAGCAGTAGTAGCTAGATTTTCACTAGGGTTGTGACCCAACCCTAGAGTTTAAAATTAATGGGTGTTTGATTTATTGCTTGTTTATGGTCGGGTGTTGATTATCTACCCATGTTCTTGCTTTTAATTGAGTATTTAATGGTTGCAAACATTCATGCCTAAATTGACTTGGTCTCTTCTTGAGAAAGAGAGACTTAGTCTAGGAAAACTTGACTAGCAAGGAATTGGGTCAATCGAGAGATTGATAACCTAATTAAAGGGTTGAATCTAGAGATAGTAAACCCCGACTTGAGCGTATTATCAACTATTTTTTGCAATACTCATTTGGACTTGAGAAAGCTAAATTGGGCAAAATCACTCTCTGACTGAGAGGTATTGAGTGGGTAATCGAGTGTTGATAGCCTTAATCCACCCCGACCAAGAAAACAAGCTTTAAGGCATACGACCCATTAAGTGAACACCTAGGTGAAGGTCATTGCCCTAGGATTTTTTACTATTTGGAAAATAATCAAAAACAATTTGCTAATTTTGATCCTTAGTTGTCATTCGTAGACTAAAATAGATTTAAAAACAAACTAACTTTTGTGGAAGTGTAATCCGAGATAATTCAGGCTCATTCACCCAAATATATACTCCTAGTCCCATTCATATCTCCCTGTGGAAAATCGACCCTGACTCCTTATTGGGTACTATTATTGCTCCGACTATTTCACAACCTCAAATAGAGGTGTGGCTTGAACGAGATCACGCGCATCCCTGACTACCGAGACTTCGCGATGATCTGCCCTTCTGAGCCCGTTCTGCAGCAATCGGAGTCTTTCTTTTATTGTATTTTCTTTCTATTTCACTTCAGACAGTAGACTAGTACTCTTTTGTACATTCTACTAGATGCTCATACACATGTGACACCAGGTCTTGGCACACACTAGTAGACTTGTGATTTTTTTGTTCATTCATATGGTTATGAATTGATTTTGTTGCTTTCGCTTTATTTATTTTAAATCTGTTATTTCTTAAATCATTTAGAGTTAAGGAAGGTTTAATTACTTGGAAATTTATTAAAAAGAGAAATCATGTGGTTAGTTCACTATTGGCATGCCCAGCGGCGTTGGGCGCCATCACGGCCTATCATAGAATTGGGTCGTGACAACTTTGTTTCATACCATATATGTAGTACTCTAGTCGCCCATGCACCTGTGACTCCGGATTCAGGGAGATATTTGGATGTCATCGAATGTATTTTATTATTATTCTGTTTCAGACTTCGGTTTATCTTTATTAATGCTTTATTTTGAATTGTTAATAATGGTTAAATAATCTACCTAATGTTGCCTTGCCTAGCAAGTGAAATGTTAGGCGCTATCATGGTCCCGAGGGCGGGATTCCGGGTTGTGAAAGTCCTAGGGTACGCGCTTTGCGCGTGTACCCATCTTAATGAATACGAACTTTTATAAATGACAGGAACATCATATTAAAAATTGTGATTGAATTATAAAATAGAAACTCATTTTTTTGTAAAATTTATGAAATGGCGATTATTTATCCTATTTAACTAACCTAATAAAGGAAAAAACTTTATCCCATATAAATCCTATTTGTCCAATGTATAATTTATGCTTAAAGGGCGAAAATATCGAACGACATTTCGCTAAGGGGTTTCGTGCTTTTAATATAGTTATTTTTATTACTATTATTATTATTATTATTATTATTATTATTATTATTATTATTATTATTATTATTATTATTATTATTATTGTGTGTTGTGTGTGTGTATATATATATTCTATAACTAAATATCAAATTATAAAATATTTTGAAATGACACTTAACAATTGCATGTTCCTTCCTAAGAAAGAATTTTTGAAGTTTTGTTGAATGCTTTTTTCTTGTCTAAGCATCCCCCTATCGTGCTAATAAGGTGCCTTTTCTTATTCTGAAAGCTAGCCTTCTACGGCCATTTTCTTTTGGTTTAGTTCTTCTAGCTCCTGTCCCCGCAGCCCCTGATGGGCAATGCTCTTGGTGAGTCACTTCGTCTTTCACGATCGATGGTAAATCCTCTTGCTTAGCCAGATATACATAATTTAAGAATATCTGTATAATTTTTTTAAAAGTTTTATACATGTAGGTATGAGATACGCATGCAATGTGCATACCCTAAAATTATTCACTTTCAAATAATTCGAGGTCATAGGAAATATATTTGTGGCCTATGATTCTATAAAAGTAGGTTTAGCTAAACCAAGACTATTGTTGGATTATGATATATCGAGCGTGAAAATCCGAATATCACGGATGGTATTTGGAAGAAAAGGATCCACGAGTTAGGAATAGGTCTTAAATGTATTGTTGTTGTTGTTATTATTATTATTATTATTATTATTATTGTTGTTGTTGTTATTATTATTATTATTATTATTATTGTTGTTGTTGTTGTTGTTGTTGTTGTTGTTGTTGTTTATTGTTATTGTTATTGTTATTGTTATTATTATTGTTATTGTTATTGTTATTGTTGTTGTTATTCTTACTAATACTACTACTACTAATGTTACTTAAATTGAGGCGTGATGATGATATGAGTTGAACTTATAAAAGAAATAAATGAGGACTCATATCGTTGTCTCAAATTTTATTTGGGACTGAACCATAATTATTCTTATTGTTGTTGTGTTTACCCTCAAAATCGGATAACAATTAAATTTATACCTGGTTTAATTGATACATGATACAAATTAAGAAAACAGATTAATATTGAAATAAGAGAATAAATGCAAACCACACAAACTGAACAACCTTGGCCTTCGAGTTTTGTCAACCTCGAACCAAGAAATGCATCAACTAATGTAAGAACATAATAACAAGATGATAAGGCTAGAAATAACAGTATATTGCTTTATGCTATGTATTGCGATGTGTATTACAAATTATCAAACCCAATTTATATAGTAGGGGTGTCCTACTCTTGATACAGTTCTATACAAGGTAAAAAACTCATGATTTGCTAATTAATCTGCCTCTCCTTGATATGTGTCCGGATTTTCGTCGTGATCTCCAACCGAACGCAGATATTTCAGCATTCTGTTACTTGGCTCGGCAAATTTCCCTCGATCTTATTTGTTCTTGATCTTTTTCGGTCCCAGGGTCAAAAGCTCAATGATGTAACTTCACACCTCGGTTCGATATAACCCGAGATCGAGCTTAAACCTGTCATGTTTCAGTCTCGGCTATTCACACAAGAGGCGAACTCGGTTTGGACCGTATACGGATAGTCCCCTCATTTTTCATAGAGAAGATGACAGGAAACGATATGAACATCCAAATCCCGCTTTGATGGATCATGACGTAAGCGACAAATTGTTATTGAAACGTCTGATCATGACATAAGCAACAAATAATTACTGAAACGTCCTGTCGGTCCAGTTACCAAGGCATCAAATGCCTGTGAATTGTTGGTCGGCCACTACGGGCTTTGAACCGTCATTAGCAGACTATAAATATCCCAGCTTTAATTCATTCAAACTTTACGTTCAAAGATCCTTCTATTCTTGTTATTCAAAAATCCCTTCACTCTCCAACTTTTGTACCCAGATTTCTTGAACCTTTTGCAAAACACTAAGTGTACCTTCTTAATTTGCTCTAAAATAACGAAAACTTCTAAGACTGTCCCACAAAAGGAGGCCGCCTCTTCATCACGACCCGCCGGCGACGAGACTGTGATGACCACACCCTGAAGAGTTTTTTTCTTGCAGGATGCCCGACTGTTGCTGATTTGAAGGACGAAAAAACTTCCTCGGTACTGGGTCAATGCGAGCCGGTCTCGAGATATATATGTACGATCACTGATGATCTCCTCTCCAAGGTCAAAGAGGATTGCAACTGGGCTGATAAGCATGTGGTGGTGCCTTCGACTGAAGAAGCAATTACTACCCACGTGGAGGGTTTTTTAAGTGTTTACACTTACCCGTTCACGTTGGGTCCCTTAGACCCGGTCATTATCGCCTTCTTCAATAGGTACAAGGTGACCCTCTGTCAAATTCATTCCTTCTTCTGAAGGAAAGTGATTCTTCTCTGTTTCTTAGTAAACAAAATCGAGGGGTCTCCCTTCACCCTCGATCATATTATGCGCCTATACAGTCCCCGACTCTATCGAGGGGGACTAATAAAACTTGATCGTCGGGCCAGTAGGGCCTCATTCTCGAGTATAGATGAGGCTCGGTACCAAGATTGGATGGGCCGATTCATTTGAGTAATGACTTCAGACTTGATCCCCGAGGACATGCCATTTCCCGAGAAATGGAACATGAAGCGTAAGTACAACTTCGCCTTAAAGATTTTATTTATTGTTTCTCCCCTTCCCGCCCTTCTTATCAGTGTTTTTGTGGTGCGGCTGTGGTTCGGATACCGGATGTCATTCCTCAACTCAAAGAGTGGATCGACGACTTTGCGTCACAAAGACCATATTTTGAGTATGAATGGATGGAACTGTTGAACAGTTGGTGGGAGGAACGTAATCATGGTAAGTTTTCTTTTTTGATTCAATAATGTTTGACTTTCTCCTTGCGCTGTCGAATTCTTATCGGTTCTGTTTTCTTTTTTAGGTATCCCCAATGATGTTTCTATGAGGCCTCCATCTAGTGATAAGGATGCACCTCTCGAGTCCCGTGCCCCGAGGCAGGTTTATGAGAAGAAAAGAAAAAGGGCTCCGATATCCCCAAACTCGAAGAAGCAGAAACGGAAAAAGAGGCAGGCGCACCAACCCAAAGAAAACATCGGCGCGCTCCCATCTGACTCAATCCACCGACTGAGGGATGAATTCGAAGAAGAAGACAATTTTGATCTAGTGGCTCGGGAGTGAACTGCTTTTCCTCAATCCAAGGAAGCTGTTGAGAAGGCATTGGTAGAGATCTCCAAACCGGAACGAGGTGCGACTACTTTGCCCCAATCTAGGGGAGTCGAGAGGGAGACCGGGACGGACACCTCTCGAGCAGAGGAAGGTGCCACGAATGATGCACTTGGGGCGATTGACCTTATCGAGTCTCCTCCGTTCTCAGATGCCATGATCCATGAAGACGGTATGCTAGAAGGTCATACTTACGAAGGGCCTCAGGGGGCGACAAATATCCATAACCTCTTGGATGGGTTAGAGTCCACTGCCTCAAAGGACGTCACTGGGCTTGGTGACTTGCTGGTTCCAAAGAAGGTACCATCATCGGGGGCCAGTTGGTTTTTTTCGAACCCAAAGTTGGTGGACCGGTTCTCAGCTCCGAGCGGTAACCCTGACCGAAGGTGGTCAATAGTTTTCTCTGTCCTGGAGGATGTCCAGGTTTTCTCTGCCCCCGTGGGGGTTGCTAGATACCCTAGGTGCTTGGTGACCGAAGAGGACTAGGCCGTGATGGATGCGGTGGAAGCGCCCTACCTATTCAATAAAGCTCAACAAGCTTTGAATCGGATAACTTCGAGTGTCCTTTTACTATGTATTTAAATTTGCAGTTACAAATAATCCTAACACCTTTCTTTATGTTTGCAGACCTCAGTACTGCACCATGAGACTTTCCTCCGATACTTGGAGGAGTTAGTCCAACACGAGGCCGAGGTTCGGGAGCTTACTGAGAAGAGGGACACTTATAAGCTTCTGAGTGAGAGACTTCAGGCAGAGTTAGAAGCAGCTCGGAAAGAGCATGCCAATTGGGCCGAGCAGGTAAATCAGGTACTTGAAGAGAGTGATGATGAACTAGACTCGGCGGCTAGCGATCCAATCCTGCAGGTTCGACAATGGCTTGAACAAATCGGGTAGCTCCGGGCACAGGTATACATGATACAAGTTCAGGCCGAGGGGTTCAAGAAAATATGGATCTCATAACCTCGGAAAAGGAAGTTATCCAAGCACAACTGGCGTCAGTTGAGGCCCAGCTTCGGGCTGCAATAGAGTAAGCCTTGGTGTAGGCCAAGAAGATCGAGGAGCTCAAATCTGAGCTAAACTCGGCTATTTCTGGTCAACCAATCTGGTCAACGAACTCAAGGCGGTCAAATGAGAGGTGGCTATGGCCAAGTCCAAGGTTGATGCTAAAGTGGCCCAATTAAAGGTTGATGTCGAGGCGATTCAGGCACATGCCAAAATCATGGTAGAGCATGCAAGGTTGTAAGCTCGAAGGGAAGCCCTCGAGGGAGTCCATGCTCAGAACTTCGACATACTGGTGGAAATCGAGAATGCCAAAGAAGAAGAAGCCGGGTCCAGGAAGATGGCTTTTCCCGAGGAAGATTCCGAGAGCTTAACTGAATCTGAAGGCGTAGAAGATCCCTAGGAAGAAGACGTTGCCCTCGATAAGGACCAGGCCACTTAGGCCTTTAGATGTTTCTATCTTTTCCTTTTTGCATTTTTTGAGGCCTTTTTGGCCATTGTAAATTTCTGTATCGGTCCATTCTGGCCTTTGTAAAAAGATATATATATATATATATATNTTTGGCTTTCAAATTTTCCCTTTGCTTTATTATTTGTATTCATAAGGGCCAAAATGCCTTAGCATAAAATGACTTAGGTTATGTCCGAAAGTTTCGGTGTTACCGAAAATCTTTTCCCAAAGTAGGTAGTCGAGATTGTATTTTTCCGAGTGTAGCCTTTAGAACCATTTACGAAAAGTTTTTTTTGAAGGCCTAGTTTTTGTTACGGGGTTTGGATGTCTTCGAGCAGTGTTAATATGTTCGTGGCCTTTTAGTTCAGAGCTACCCATTGGACTTGCTTTCCCGAGCTATCCGGAATTGCCAAAGATAACAGTCCGCGATCGGAGTGGTCGGGGCCTTTAAAATCCGGGGAGTTTCCTAATAAGTCTTATGCCCCCGAGGCCCAGTGACTTGGGCCGTTCGAGTTTGTTTTCGGACGGCAGTCTCCGAGTGAGGGAGTGATCATTCGAACTCCGTTTATAAGCGGCCCTTGAGCTTGATACGACATCGGAAGTACGAAATTCTTTAAGGGATTTAAAGAGGAAAGTTTTAAAACATAATATGATTGCAAGGAAAGTACTTCTCTTTATTCTTGTGAAAAATAGTTACACATGCATACATGTTTTATGCCAGGGCTCAAGCAATCTATGTGGGCACGGTTCATTTGACCATTTGGCCCTTACAATAGATCCTACCTATCGAAACTCTTCCTTTTTACGAAGTAATTTCCTTGCTGAAGTTGATATCTGAGGGTAATACCCCCCAGTATTTGAGGTAGATTGTAGAGGAACCTCGGATACTGTTAATGCGATCTTCGACAACGACTCATAATCGGTCTTTGATTCTAAGTTAGCACGATCCATTGTTGCCTCTTTAAGAACCTTGCCGAAAAACCCATTTGGGGCAGAACTGGTCTAAGGAAAAAAGAGTGCAACGCGTGCTTTCAGGACTAAAAACTTCGTGCCGCTTCTTCTCGATCACTTGCAAGTGTTAGTCCAAAATAAAAGGAAATGAATGGGGTCGTACCTTAGTAGCAATATCGTTTTAGGTGAGTTTCATTACAATTGCTCGGTAGTTGTTCTCCGTTCATCATTCCGAGCTTATAGGATCCTTTCCCGGTGACCACGAGAATCTGGTACAGTCCTTCCCAGTTCGGACCCAACTTTGCTTCGTTCGAATTCCGGGTGTTTAGTGTAACCTTCCTTAGTACTAATTGCCCGACATTGAAGTATCGAAGGTTTGCCCTTTGATTGTAATACCTCTCGATCCGTTGCTTTTGGGCAGCCAATCAAACAAGGACGGTTTCACGCTTTTCATCCAATAGCTCCAAGCTCGTATTCATGGCCTTGTCATTTGATTCCTTTGTTGCATATCGGAATATGATACTTTGCTCCCCGACTTCGGCTGGTATTAGGGATTCGGTGCCATAAACAAATAAGAACAGAGTATCCCCGGTACTGGACTTCGCAGTCATGCGGTATGCCCAAAGGACTTTGGGCAGGATTTTCTTCCATTTCCCTTTGTCGTCGGTTAACCTTTTCTTAAGGTTCTGGATTATGGTTTTGTTGGTCAATCCGGTTTGCCCGTTCCTGCTAGGGTGATAAGGTGTCGATAAGATTCTTTTGGTCTTATGATCTTCGAGGAACTTGTTCACTTTGCTGCCGATAAACTGTTTCCCGTTGTCACACACAATTTCGGATGGCATCCCAAACCGACATATGATGTGGCCCCAAATGAATTTGATGACTTCCTTCTCTCTAACCTTCTCACATACATGTGGTTCAACCCACTTAGAAAAATAGTCAGTCATAAATAAGATAAATTGAGCCTTACCCTGTGCCCATGGAAGACGGCCGACGATGTCTGATCACGCTCAACTATGTCTTATAAAAAGATTAAGCAGGCGCTGCAAATATAATCTGAGTATTTCGCCCAGAGTCGAATCCCACGGGGAATTAACCTATCAATTATAGTTATTAGACTCACTTGATTCTTTGTAATCAACTTCCCAAAGGTTGAGAATAACAATTTGTTGGTATTTGTACTCACTAAACTGAATGAAATTAAGTAAACTGAAAGAGAACTAATACTAAGTTGCAAACAAATGCGAGAACGATTTAAGGTTATAGTTTCCCCGGCTGATGAAATCCAATCTTGTATATTTCCTATTGTTTGGCCTAATTATATCTATCAATCATGAGCACTTTTGCTACCATAAATCTCTCCCGAGCACTTACGCTAATTTACTAGAGCACTCTCTCGAGCTACATTAGCTAGCTTTTATTACAGCTCACTTTAGATTGCACCCAAGATATTGTTATTTCTAATCCAACCTTTAAACCCTCGGTTATGGATCCCTCCTATACTTTGGGAGTGGTTGTTGTCCAACAACTACCTAAATATGCACTCTCTCGAGCAGATACATACTAAATAGGCACAGCTAATTGAGGGCCCTTCAATCAACTACAATAAGAACTTAGTTGAACAATTAGAGATTGAAACCAAGCAAACTATATTAATATAACAAGATGTTCATCCTCAACGGGTTCCACCAAAACTTTAGACTAAATGGATTAGCTACTCATAATTGTACTGAAAATAACAGCAGAAGAATTCATCAACAATGGAAAAACTATAAGGAAAAGAGATGAGAATTGATGCCCAATTGCCCTCCTTGCCTCTTGCCTTTGCTTTTCTTGAACAAGACTCTAAACCAGATAAATTCTATCTTTTGGGCGAGCTGAACCTTATATAGGTTAAGTGTAATTACCCCAAACTTCCAATTTTACCCCTGGAAAATAACACATACGACTGAACTAGCGCGCCCGCGCTAGTCGGCGCGCTACTGGGTGCACTAATGGCCTTCCATTCTGCCTGGGATCGCTGGACTAGCGTTCTCGTGCTAATGGGCGCGCTAAGACCGCGCTAATGGGATTATATTCTATCTCTGCCATCTGGACTAGCGCGACTGTTGGTTGATTTCCCAATGCACACGCAAGTGTACGTGGTCGACAAGTAATATAGGAA